>OOFG01048044.1:0-18056 GCA_900323295.1 Molva molva
CAGCGCCCAGACACAGTTGGACTTCAGCACCCACTGCAACTCCAGCTGCTTCCACCGAGCGGAGCAGGAGGCCCAGCGAGAGGACCTCAGTCAGAAGCTGGCGTTCGAGACGCTTTACTCGGACGGGTCTCGCACGCTCACCGCCGTGGACGTGGATGGCGATGGAGAGGATGAAGGGGAGGGCGACATCCACCTCTTTCCCCGCACACCGCCGAAGAGGCGGCTGAAGCGTCAGGTCGGGTCCGGGCGGCACAAGCGCGTGAGGCGGCAGATCTATGGCGCCGACGGGCGCTTTAACATCCGTGGGGAGAACTTCCTGTTGGACTACCCTTTCTCCACGGCGGTGCGGATCTCCACCGGCTGCACCGGCGTGCTGGTGTCCAAGCGCCACGTGCTCACCGCCGCCCACTGCGTCCACGACGGGAAGGATTACGTCAAGGGAGCGCGTAAGCTCAGGGTCGGATTCTTGACCCCACCATACATAAACGGCACCAGGCCGGGTCAGAACAACTCAGACCCCAAGAAACCCTTGGTGCGCTGGGTGAGGGTGAAGCGCACCCGGGTGCCCAAGGGCTGGATCCAGGGTCCCCAGGAGGTCAGCATGGACTTCGACTACGCCCTGCTGGAGCTACGCTGGCCTCATCGGCGGCCCTTCATGCGTCTGGCCGTGACCCCCTCGTCCGACGACCTGGCAGGGAAACGCATCCACTTCTCGGGGTTCGACAGCGACCGGCCCGGAGAACTGGTCTACAGGTTTTGCCCTGTGGAGGACGAATCCAACGACCTCATCTACCAGCATTGCGACGCCCGACCGGGAGCGAGTGGCTCGGGGGTGTACGGACGGGTGTGGGACAGTACCCTGGAGAGGTGGGAGAGAAAAGTGATTGGGATCTTCTCTGGACACCAGTGGCTGGAGATCGACGGGGAGAACCGGGATTACAATGTGGCTGTAAGATTCACGCCGCTCAAGTTTGCTCAGATCTGCTACTGGGTGTACGGGAACCAGCTGGACTGTAGTCACGACTGAGATGGGGCGGGAGTACTCAATGGACTTATGGACCGAATGGAATGTGGATTTTTAATGTTGAGGAAATGCTAAATACAGCAGTGATTCAACAGTGGACCCTCTGGTTGTGTTATTTAACATGTCTGCTAATGATGAAGTCTTAACAGCCATTTTCCTTACTGTAGGATTTGACAAAGCTGTCAGAATTTCCACCTTAATAAAAAGTACCACTTTTTAGAAGGAAAATGTAGAACACTGGTTCTTTTCATGTGTGCACACATGGTCTTTTTTTCCAAATATGGTTGCAGAAATTTGAGGCTGTCAACATCAGCCTTACAAATGTAACTTTTGCTCCTAAAATGTGTGGTCAGTCATTTAATATTTTTGGTATGTCAGGCACAGAAATGTTTTTGGGCATTGGCTATCCATATGGTCCTTACTGCCAACAAAGAAGAGTTTCTAGTGGGATGGTTAATTTTACTTGTAAAGGCTTATAGATATATTTTAATAAAAACGTTTTAATCGTTGTATTTGGCTGAAAGTGCTTCAATTCAGGTTCCTGGATTTGTGTAGGGTGACACCGTGTGGTCTCCAACGGTTTTACAACCAGTAAAGTCCATCAGGGAATGTCATAAGCACTTTCTATACAAAACTCTCCACTGAAGAGCACGCACACAATACCACTAATTAATATTATAAGTACTCAATGTTTTGGTTTAACTAACATTTCCCTCTAGATAGAACATCCAACTACCAAGGAGACTAATCTCTTGTGGATTGAATTAAAGAATGAAAAGGAAGTAGGGCACAAAAGTACAAGACAAAGTCAGTTGTTTAGTGCTTTTTTTTTAATTAGAGATAAGGAGACGATACAAAACATCCTTCAATATTCTGAACACATGCCCTTCATATCCGTCGCTCCCCATCTGACCTTCAGAACACCAGAGACTTTCAATCCATCGGTTGAACAAGTAAATGGAATGGGTCTTGTTTACTACACGAAATGCCTTCTATTTTTAAACTGGGAATTGCAAATAAAAATGGAATCACTCAAGTTTTTTGGAATTTGCATGGTTCGAAAAGAAAAACAAAATATATATATAGAATTCAGCTGTTCCCCGTAAGAGTTTGATACTTTTGTGCAATTAAAAAAAGATAAAATTGGTTTGTTCTACATCTAGTCTCAACTACACACATGTAAAACTTAACTAGAAGTTTGGCAAAAAAGGTAGTTGGAACAGTTAATTTTCAGGGATTAATAGTTGGACTTAAACAGTTGTTCGTCCCTTCAAACATTTAAATCATGTGTATATTTTTAAGTCATCATCCTTCACTTTTTTTTTTAATTTCCTTTACATATTTTGTTCATCTTCATTATGTTGTGTGAACTGGAATGACAGCCTGCCATTGTGGATTTATTTAGTCATTTTTTTAAACTGTCACTTCAACCCTCTCCCACCCAAACTATCCCTCCCCAAAAGCCCCCCCTCCCAAAATTATCCCTGATCTGCTTTTGCCCCTGCGCCAACTATACTGGAATGAACAGCTAAACCCATCAGACGTGTGGCCTCAGTTGAAGCCGGGATTTATAGCGGGCTCCCCTCTAGGGTTATTACTGCGGACCCTCCAAGCTTCTCAGCCAGTGTGCGCCGATCCTTGATTTCTTCAAGAAAGTTTGCCTGCAACTCATGCTTGATACCTGAAAGGAGACAAACAAAGGCTCATTTAAAAAAATGCATCTTTGGATTAAGCAGGTCCCAAACCTGACGAGCCATGTGCTGCGTTGCATAGTAGAAACGACAACACACAATAGGAAGATTTTATTTCAGGTCTTGTTCTACATTTAATATGAGTGCTGAAGGTTATTGCGCGGGGCAGTTGCACAGTGCTCCTATTGGAAATAAAGGTTTCAAATGTATAGAATATTGTGTCATTGGACAGTGGTCCAGTGTGCGACCCCCTTTAGAGCAGACATCAACATTGAGCAGTAAGATTGAGTAGTTGCTAGGCAACAGAAATATAGTAAATAGATGCATGGCCAATATATTTAAGCATTTTAATGTTTTGAATTGATTTGTCATACTATTCCACTTCTGGGTATTAATGTGATTACAGTACAGTACAAAATAATCTTAATGTTCCATCAAATGCCCTGGCTGAAATCAAGAGCAATTATAATAATAAAAATAAAAGCAATAAAAATAAAAATGTGAATGAAGAAAGCTGTAGCGTCGTTTAGCTTTAAAGACAACAGGAAGCCTCTCTTCCCCTAATCTGGAACACTAACAAACCATATGACGTTTCCCTTTATAGGAGGGTTTCACATGTGATGTGTCGAAATGATTATTTCCTTGCACAAGGTCTTGATGGTTGCTCAGACCGACCAGCGCACGGACCAATCAGAGGCTGCTGTTGTTCAAGAAGGCGGGTTGTAATGTGAGGCAACAGGCAAGGTGCAATGGTCTTTTTTCATAGAATGGCCCGTTGAGCCTCATCTTTAAACCACTTGCTGCACAAATTTTATTTTATAACATGTAATTATCAGAGAGCCTGCGAACAGTAGAATCAAGCACAGTTCATGCTACATTTCAAAAGGTGTTGTGTGGTCTGGGGGCACTGCAGTCTTTTCATACATAATACACATTAACAAATCCAGTATAAGGCTACTAGGCATGTTTGAGTAATGATGACGATGAAATATGATATTGATAAGTTTGCTCACTTTGTGTAAGCAGCATAAGCTAGGTTTATATGCCAAAAGGAATTATTAAAATCAATCGGTTGCCTCAAATTACTCTGAATGTCTGCAACCTCCAGAACATCTCACTGATGGGCTGACTTCAGATCAGATTCTCTAGCCTCAAATGAAAGCAGTGGGTGTGTAAGAAATGAAACATGCACTTGCCATATCTTGAGATAGTATTAATATGGACTCCTTATTTTATACAAGTGATATACAGTTCTATCGGAAAATCACCCAACCTTAATGTTGCACTGTTGGATTTTTATCAGAGGAAAAGACGTGAGCTGTGTGTACACTTTATTTGGATTTGGAAAGAGATGCATCAGCGTGCTCTGTTGGTGACATTACGAGAATCTGATTGGCTGAAGATGGCGTCTGTCATGGCACGGCTTCAAATCAACTTCATAAAGCAAAAGGCCAGACTCTTGTGAAAGAGCCTTTAAAAACCTCCCAAGATAGACTGGTAGAACCAGGCTATTTGAAACCCTTCTATACAGTAACAATAGAAAATCAATAATAACAGTAAAAAAATATATTATATTATATTTTATATTTAAAGTATTTTTATTTAATCACCTGAAAACTTCTTCTTGATGGCCTCTTTTGAGCTGGCGTAGATCATCTTGCTCTTCATGGAGGCAGTTTCTGGGGCCCTATGGAAGTTAAAGAAATGTGATACAACCGGTGATACAAACACAGGCGAAGACATCGATGAATGAATCGGATCCAATTGGAAGCCCTTGTGTATAGACCAGTATTCTTACCAGAAAATAAAGACCAGGTCTTCTTTCTTAGTCTCCTTGGTTTCATAAGTGGCATCGTAGAGGGCGTAGCGACAGTCGTCACTGGGCAGCATCTTTACAAATTCCAGGTAGGGGTCCTTGACCGTGGTACCGACATCACCGCAGAGAATCTCCTTGCCCTCCTCCAGAATGATGTTCTGTTTATCGGGGCTTATGCAGAACAGGACGGCCTTCTTCCTCTTCTTCTTGTCCTCCTCATTCGCCTGTGCCTTGCGCACCTTCATGTCATTGAAGACTGCGATAACGTCATCTGTGACTGTGACACCGGAGGCCTGTATGGAAGTAAAGCCTTTATTATCATACAGTAAAATACTGGGCCCACCCCGCCTTCATGTTAAAGTGAAACAGCTAATCTACATTAAAATATAGACTCAAACAAAAATACACGAGTCAAATGAAACGAGTCAAATGAAAAACCACGTTGGCCTGCATTTTCTTGGGTTCAACTGCCAAACCTCATCCCATCATTTTTACAACCTTTAGTCAGTTAATATTTAACAGGTTTGCATACAACCTACAGTAATAAAATCTACAATGAAAAGAGTCATGATTTCACTTCACTGGGGTGTGAGCATTTTGGGTCTTGCATTGATCGTTGTCAGCCTAAAGCAGTGGTCACCAACCTTTTAAAGCAAGAAATAACTACCCAAGTCAAAACGTGAGTAAATACCTACCTATTGTACAGGTAGAGAATAAATAAAGGTCACTAATCAAGTTTGCCTTCATAATATTGCTCCTTTTTTTTTTACTTGATAGTCAATAAAACTGAACTTGAATGCATCAGAGATCGGTTTGGTGACCACTGGGCTATAGCAATCAATCAGGATGCCAATAGATGCAAATGATTCACAGACTTCCAAGACTTTAACTAAGTGAATCAAGATAGGCACAGTCAATCAGAAAAAAAGACGCCTACAGATGCAGAACTAAACCAGGGTAAGAAAATAAATTGATTAGATAGCAGATCTATGAAGCCAAGTAACAATAGCATAGAGATGGTAGGTTTGTGCTCAAGTCAACAAAATGAGATTGCAATAGCCAAATAAAACAAACTTATCCAGGATATTGGTCTCAATTTCACCCTTCCGTCTCAGATTTTATGTTAAGTCTAATATTACATGACCTATTTCATGATCTTGCAGCCAAGACATTATGGAAATTGCTTCACTGTTTGCATTTGACTAAAAAGTTAAAAGCTAGTATCAACTGGCCAGAAGTGGTTAAGAAGTCAAACCAGGAAATTGGAAAAGGGGCTCCGAGGAAAACATGTGACCTAATCTCACAGCTCCTCACAAGAACTGATATGCATAATTGAAAGGTGAAGCTCCGAGTTGTTGCTCACAATATTCAAAATCTTGTTCATTTCAGATTTCAACATTGTGCATGTTAATCAGAATAATAACAGTATGCACTGAAATGTACCAATCCCAACTATAGCTTCATACTTCCAAGAGCAACATAGCTCATTTAACACAGTGCCAAAGTCCAAATGTAATATTGGTGCGTAATAAAAAACCGAAATGGGTCTGTGTGTATGTTGATTAGATCATCACACTGCACACCAGACAGGTAGAAAGTCTTGATAAATAAGATTGTCCACATTCAAGTGAACATCGAAATGTCACGCCACATTGCAGCCAATAGGAAGAGCCTCAGGGCATAACTGCGGCTAGGCATTAGTTTAAGAATGCAGGACTAACTGACAATTGGGCATTGTTGAAACGTAACTAAAGTCACATCCCCAACGTCACATCTACCCAATGAGATGACTCATCATAACCCTTTGGGGACATTTAAACTACTACACAAACCCTGCCAGTATTCAGACAGGGCAGGCAATGTCAATGAGGCTGCAAGGCCCTTCAACAGATTCCACACCATGTTTCTTAACCACTAGGCATCAGGATTGAGTCTCATCCAAACACTTGATTTTCCACCAAGCAGGAAATTGTGAGCATGGGGGAAACAACAGGCATCACAAGAAATAGCTAGAAGCGTAGGTCAACACTGACCTCCTACAGAGAAGGCTGAAAATCAATAGAGCATTCAAGAAAAGTGCTGCGTGTCATCGAGTGACATGCAGTTACCAAATGACCCACTTTGGCGGAAAGCGAACAGAAGGTGTGGGCTGGTACGAAATGTTTGCTTAAGGTGGACTGAGTAAAGATTACATTTATGACTGAGAAATGATGACGGAATATAGAATTACATATTAAGCTGTAGGTACTACAAAAAAAACTTTTGGTGAAAGCCAAAATACTTTCAGAATTAAAGGGTGACCAATGCTGTATTTGAGAGGAAAACTCAAAAACTGAGGCAGGCCTCATGCAGATTGCAGTTAAAAAACGTGTCGAGTCACTATGTATCACTAAAATAGCTACATCAGTTAAAAAATCTGTCAGTTGTAGGAACCGATTAACCTTAAACGTACAGGAATACTGCTTGGATTCGACAGAACTTAAAATCCTAATAGACTATCCATAACAAAAGAGACAAGACCAGTTTAATATTCACCTAATTTAAAACTTTTGTTCTTACAAAAATCCTTCTGTCAGTCACGAAGATTAAACCTAAAACAATCTACATTATAAAGAAGAAAAAAAAAAAAAAAGAAAAAACACGATTCAAAACATAACCTGAAGAGACAGAACGGAAATAAGTGACATTGACGTCCACAATGCACAAGACCGTTTAATAATAATTACGCCAGAAGGTGTCGATAAAATGCTAAACAAAACGGTATACTTTAAATGTATACTCGCATCAATTAAGATGTGATTCTGTCACAAGGATATGAGAGCCAACAAAAAAAATATATACATTATATATATATATATATATATATATATTATACACACACACACACACACACACACATACACGAAGACACCAGTGCTTCTGTAAAGGATTAATATAATAAAGAATTAAGTGTGATATATTATCTGTCGATCATGAGGAATGCATTTTAGTTTCCCCAATGCTAAATAGCTCACATGACTTGATTGCATCTTGTGGCTTTCATTCCGTGTACAAATTAGATGCGTAGTACCAACCGGTAAGTACGTAGGAAAGGCCCGTTAGCTTTAGCTAGCGGACCCCAATAGGATGTTAGATATAATCATTTATAAAATATTTTTTTATACAAACATAATTGAAAAGGTGTTGCATAGTATACTATACGATTATTCAGAGAATGTAACCCCAACAACTGCAATCCGTACACGGCAACAACAAGAATGGTCTTTGCACCAAATTCAGGGTGGGGCAATGAACGCAGTACCCTGCACATGTGCGCTAGCTTCCTATATAAGGAGAACCTCGGTCCGCATTATTGTCCGCCAAGTCACACAATCCCGCTCCATTTATCACCTGACCCAAACTCGATAATTTGAGCGATCCTTTCGAGGCATCGGTAGCCAAACCATGACAAGTATTTGGTTGTAGAAAAACAGACATTTCCCTACCGGATGCCGTATGCAGACAAAGCAGCAGAAAATCACTGCCACCTAGCTAACATCAGCCATAGCGGGTGTCATTTTCCGCCTAGATAATGGTAGCACACCAACACGGGCAAAATTGGGCTTCGGAGCCGAAATGAAAACTAAGGGCGCGGACAAGCGCTGCACCTGACAGGCACTAACCGAGATAATATATACGGGTTTGAAAGCAAACGGATAATTAGAGAAGCACGTCAACAGTAGCGTTCTGCACGGAACAGTAGAGGCCCTACCAAACGCTTTTGTCGGCAAGACCCGAGGGGAAGGAAATGGCGCCAGTTGGTTGGACCGTTAGTCCGTTATTCCATAAATATAAGACGACAGGCATGAATATTATAAAACCAGTGTCCACTTTTTTTCATTACAACAAGAATAACAGTACAAAACGCCCAATTTGTCGAATATCAACGTCCAAACGCCATCCGTCACTGATGCTAAGTCCTTAGCTCACACGCTAGCAGTTCCTGCACCAAAGACACTGGGTATCTGGACACTGGCCGGCTTGCCATTTTGATAACCAAATGAATGCCATCTTTCTTATACCAATCTTACTTTAAAGCTAAGACTTTTCCGAAATGTCTTCAGTACCTATACAACAGATGAAGTACAGAATATTTGGTTGAAATCGATGTAAAACGTACCATGGCTGTCGCTCTGAATTGGTCAGCGTCTTTGTAGAATTGAATGGGCTATGATGAATAGTCGCTCTCTCTCGCACACTGAATGCCCTGTATGAACGCGCCTCACGGCGCGTACACGTGGACACAGTGAACGCGCAAAATGTCAGATAATTGTCCGATTGATTCCATGCAGCATTTTTTTTTATCGGTTTAGAAACATTTAACATGGCACGGAGCTTAATATTTTCTTTAATTACTTATAAAATCATGATGGCAATGAATAACACATGGATCCTTGTTTAATACCACAAACCGCTGATAATCGACAATGACGACTACACATTTTTGCTGATGCTGTAATTGCATTTATATATTATAAAATAAGTGTTATTTAAGGATAAGATGTACAATACATTTTAACTCTTGTTTGGACATACCAGCATGGTATGGTTGGGATATGTTTATATCGCCTTTAAATGGACCGCCTGTATGTTTTTACTATAATCGTAAAACTGCTCAACCTTTGTTAGATTCAAATGTATATGCATTTCGTGTTTATATGGTATGAGTGTACACTTAATTTAAAATACTTCAATTTTCTGCATGATATTTTGCATTAGTCGATCGTTTAATCATTTGAGAATTAAAACATGGTTGGTTAGGTTCAGAACTCAAACTATTAATTAAGATGCCGGTATATGTTTTTTTGACCAATATTCTGCAGACAAGTGCATAAAAAAATTCTCACTCGCTCATTCGCCTCTCTCGCCCTCTCCCCACCCTCCAAACTTCACTCACTTCCAAATATGGAAGTAAATGGCAGCGGCAGCGGTGCGCGCGCCTGGCAACAAGGCGGGCCACGACGCCGATCACCATATAAGGAAACAAGGGACACAAATTTCACCAAAGCAGATTTCACTCGAGAGATCAATGCGCGAACAGACAATGAAGCCATATCATGAATCGAGCGAAAAGCGAAGGAGGGAGTAAACGCATACAATCATACAGGGAAGGGGAACCAGGAAGATATAACATTCATCTGACGTGCATTATTATTGCAGCCTTCCGCGAACCAACTGCACAGACTTACGTCACAACCAGGGCCGTATCTAGCTTTTCGGGGGCCCTATGCTAAATTATTTGTGGGCCCTTATTTTGGGAAACTTTAAGAGGAAAATCATCTAGATCCATGAAAAACACGACATCTTTTTTCCTCTCAAATCAACCGTCTCAAGTTGACACCAGCAATTGAAACCTACAGAAACAGATAATATAATGCATTATAACATCTCCCAAATGGGCATAAATGAGACCGTTGCTGAATTTTCCTAACATGTTATTTTAAATGTAAGGAACAAATTTGTTAGGCCATTGCACAGAATGTGTCGTGGCTGTGTAATCGTTTACGTTAACCGCAAATTATTAACACACAAACGCTGTCAACTAGTAGCGTTCCTCTAAATCCACGTGTTACTATTAAATCCCGAAAGAAAAGACAGGTTTATAACAAAATCGCTCCAACAACACATACTCCTCTCTCTCGGTCTCAATACGGTCTTTGATTTTGAACCTCGCGACGGATCCCACAGGTAAGTTACATTTCCGTGGATCAGTCCCTTGTGGGGCTGACAGCCAATCCCAGCGCCGCCTTAAAGTAGCGTCATACACAACATACTTGTGCTATCCCCAGTGCTCAGAAACGAGTAGAATGAAAAGACATTGACAGAAGGAAGAAGATTTTTGTATATTTGTTTGTAATAGTTCATACCTTGTAACACAGTTTACTAAAATAAGACCGCAATTCAGGGCCTTTTCTGTGGCACTTTGATGTCACGACGAGGGACGAGCTCTCTGGGAAGCGGTTGATTTTGACATCCGCGTCCGAGAAAGGTTAAAGCTTCTTGGACTCTTATAACGCCACAGTGTGTGGCATATTCCATATAAAAAAACACTCATTACAAACAAAATGACGGTTCTAACAAAAAGAAAAGTAACACAAAATGTGGTCGTAAGCCAAGCCTTTCTGTTGTAGCCTACCAATTACAGGAGAAGCCTCGCATGTACATTTTAATTTATCATCCAATCAACTCAAACACCAACACAGTAACAGGCTAGCATGCAAGGAAACATGAACACAGGGAGGGCCATCAACAAACACGTATAACTTTCAACTATGACGAAGGGCCGTAACAGATTGATCTGGCCAAAGTTCTTTGAAGTTTTCCTCTCAAATGGATTTTGGAGATGAGATCTGATTGAATTTGGGGGCGGCTGTAATCGTGTCATGAGTACCCGCATTCATCATTGTCAATGTCAATAACGTCAGGTGTCAGATTTATCAGATTTGAGTACGCTGATTGGCTAAATATATGTTGATATGTGCCTATCTTATGTCAGAAATCGATTGCCCTACTGGGCGATGTTTCTATCGCCCCATAAGAGATATTGAGAGGGAGGGGATGATGAACAGTATCGCTAATTTTCCCCCAAACATAATGATTTATATTTAATATAATAGACGCTATTGTGTATTTTAAACACACAGTAATTTGTGTTGTTTATTTAAAAATATATATATTTTATATATATAAAAAAACACATAAACCAACCACCTTCTTAATAATAACATTTATAGATTTTTGTTTATATAAAAAAAAATAGAAAAAAAACAGTGGCTTCGGGGGCCATATGCAACCCGAGAAACAGGCTTTGTCACAACCTCCTTATTTCATCAAAGTCAAGGTTCCCTTATTTGAGGCTAGTTAAAGATAAGAATACACCAGACTTAAGCAATATCCCTTAGGTTTAATATTTTATAAAAGCTTTCCAATAATTAAATCCTGGGCCAACATCCTATACAAGATTATAACAATAGCAATGTATGCATTATTTGATGACTTGACTTTTAGAATGCAAAAAGCAATGGATATGTAAGAGCGCGAAAAATTTAAAGCTTGAAATAAATTGAACGTTTTCTGGTATGGAAATCACAAAATGAAGTTTGAGATTTTCTCAAAATCTCTAATTTTTGAACAGTATTGACTATATGGCTGATAGTGAATTATATAGTGAAATACATAACGAAAATAAATTACATATGGCCAATTTGATCTGACAGGAATCTACCAACATGCATAGAAGAGATTTATTTGAATGTGAAGGTTATGCTAATAGCTTTAAGACAAATTGTAGATACATCAAATACGTCAAATATCAAGAGAACTGCTCAATCTTATAAAGGTTACTGAACATGTCAACATCACTTAATCAGTTAGTTTCAATCCTTTGTTCAAATTGTTTGTTCAAAAGTTACTCATACACCGGCATCTCTGAAAAATGAAACAATGGTCCTGATTGGTGTGAAAATAATTCAGTTATGGAATAGGAATTTTACATTGCATTAAATAAAAGTAAACAAATACAATGTTGTTTTTGCATTACACGTGGATAAAACCTTTTCCCACAAGAGTATTTCGATTTATTAATATAAATGAATAGAGCAAAAGACAAATGAAGTTCCTGAATATGTAGCTTAGAAGCATACTGTTCCAAACCCTCTCTTTGGCTGACTGGAAAGCTTTACGACAGTCTAGTATGTAACTAAGCCTTTATCTTTGGGGTCCCCAGATTTAAAACAACCCATTTTACATGAAAGCCATTTCAGACTTGCATATTTATTTAGTTAAAGCAGCATAGTAGTTTATACGAAACGCATACAAAAGTGCTTGGTTTCCATTTCAAAATAGTTAATAATGTAGAAAAGCTCATTTAAGTCGAACATTTCAAAATAATGAGAAGGGATTGGAATGCATTTAAGGCCACCAAGCTTGGAAAGTACAGCAACAAAATAATGAGTAAATGTTTATATGGTATTAAAGCTAGCTTGTTCTAGCAAATTGTTCTGCTAAACCTCATCAATGGTCCTCAACAAATGGTCCCACGCATTCAACAGAAAGGTCAAAAACCCTCACTGCTTGTGCTGAAAGATGTACGTAGACGGGGTTGTCTGTAAAGACCAATGTAAACATGTACAAGAACGGCAGTAAGGAACACAACAGCCAGTTATTGTACTGAACAGGAATTGGATCTCTTTCCTCATAGGGCTTCTTAGGGTAAAATATTGTGCATATGAAGATATGCTGGTGAACCAGCATCATATTTTGACCCTGTGAGGATTTAGTCTGGACTTAGTTTTTGCTGCGGGGTTGCCTGCAGGGGTAGCACGAAGAAGCCTATGTAAGTGCTGTGTGTGCGTTGTGCACTGCTTGCGTTGCATCAGGACTATGAAGGTTGAGAGGCCCTCTAGCTGGATTTCATCTTTGGAGCGGCATTGGTTCCTCTTGATTTATTCATCACCACGGTGGCCTGGAAACACAAAACAGAACAAGTATTAACTTTTTACATGTTTGTGGGGCTTAACAATGTCTAATGTCTGCATTAGAGGCTTCTAAACCAGTCTGTAGACAATCCCTTGTAAACAAGCCTAGTATTAACATCGGATATCTAGAATGCCATGAGGGATAGTTCAAAGATAATCACAGGATAATTGAAGAACGCTATTAATAGGTTTGTTATATTTGTTTCAAACAATGTAAACCAATTAAACCTAAACGTTAAAGATGGTTAACCAAAAAAAGGGAACAAAAATTTTGGCCTGATACCAAAAAAAGATAAAGCTATATGTGCAATGCTGATGAACACTCCTTGCAACTTCCTGAATCAACACAAACACACACACACACACAATACCAATGCAATATCAATCCATAGGCAGGCACAGTAGTTGGAACAAATGGACACTTTAGTTCTAACTTGGTACTAAGATGCAGTGTTAACATTGGACACAAAAGATACAGGAAAATGTACACCTTGGATGGATGTTGGAACCAGTGTTTCCATATGCATTTATAGCCAATTGGTGGACAGTTAGTTCTACAGGGCAGATGGTCTGTGACAGGAAATATTATATAATAATTGTAACACATCATGTATAGCGAAACCAAGATCAGGCCATTGTCACTTTTTCGAAGCTAACTTTATAGTAACCACAAAGTGACACATCAAGTGATGATGCCCATTGTCATCCTAAATAAACTGTGTCTGCTCCCAAACCAGAGCTGAACAGAGCTCATTGTAGTTATTTTAAACAGCACCAATCATGTGATGTCTATGCGTCCCAGAATGAGGGTCCCCACGTCATGCTGAATTCATAACGTCAGCGTAAAACTTCATGACAGTGTGGTTTAGAGGGCACTGTAACCCGCCGGAGGTATAGCGACGATTGGTGAAGCCCCTTACCTGCTCCAGGAGGACACCTGCAGCTTGGTCGATGGCACCGCCCACATTCCGATACTGGCCAGAGTAGCGGATGAAGGCCCAGGTGAGCATGGCGACCATGGCCAGTCCCACCACAAGGTCACACGCAAAGGCAATGGTAGAGAGACCGATGAACAGCAGCAGGCCCGACAGCACGTACAGGAGGCAAACCAGGACAAACAGCACCGCGGGCGTCCGGAACGCACTGAACAGATTCTTTGACTAAAAAAAAAAAAGGGATAAGGAAAAAAAGAAATGCACAGAACAAACTCATTATTTAGGGGAATTCTCAACGCACACAATGGGTGATGAATTCACAGTGGGTTTTAATGTTTCCTTTAGAAAGGTACTTTTGTTTGCACAGAATTCACACAAAAAATGTACTCAAAGAACATGAGCTGCAATGCAACGGCATGAGTGTGCGCGTATTTGTGTGTGTGTGTTTTATGTACTTCATTGTGTTTGCTGAAAGACTGCAACATTTCCTGAAGTTCGATCTCCAGCTGGTGACGGTAGCGCTCGCAAAACTCATCCCCGCCCATCTTCTTGGTGGAGGAGAAGGAATGGAGCGCCTCGTTGAAGAAGAAGTGGTGCTTCTCATCCAAGGAGTCCTGGGAAACGTAAGGGACTTCTCCACCACACACCTAGTGAGACGGAGGCACAGAGCAGAGCTTGGTGTTACACTCTACACCCATACCGAATCAACCATTTGCAGGAGAGTTGAAACTCAATGGCTGCAGATGCCTAATCCCTAAATGCATCTAAAGCCCCTTTCACACATGCAGTCTTACCCGGCAAAGTTCCGGAAGATTTCCTGTATGGGGTCATGTGTGAATGGGAACAGGGATAGATATTCCGGGAAATCATCACCGGCAATCACTGCCTGTACGGCTGTGTTGTGTATGAAAGCAGTCACATTGTCGATAGAGGCACGTAAAGGGTTACGTCGTCTGATGTAAGTCTATTTCACGTATAGCGAGCGAACCAATCACAAGACACCACTGAGGACGTATATGAAATCAGCGACTGTTTATCTTAACACGCCAATGCTTATCGGGTGATCTGATAGATATAAATTCAGCTTCTTATTTTTGCAAACAAGCTCCTTTTTTCTGGACAGGTTCCGAAATAAGGGAGCTCCTCTCAGTCTGCGAGCTGCATAGCAGCTGGCATCCATTAGTGTAGAGTGAGTGAACTATTCTGAAGACGTATATGAAATCGGCGACTGTTTATCTTAACAAGCTACTTCTCTGGAAACGAGACAGGTCCTGAAATAAGGGAGCTCCTCTCAGTGTTGCATTACCACCCTCGGCTGGACTGTCTCTTGGCCCATATTCCGGCATTGCTATGCCATGTGTGAACGGGTGCAAGACAGAAATGTTCCTGAACGTAGCTGCATGTGGGACTAGTGTAATTCCCTAATGGTGCCTGCAATGTTATCCCAGTAATTTACATGGAATTATTTGTGAAAGGGGCTTAAGATTCACAGTAAGGGGCTTTGGTTTAAAGAGTTCGCCAAATTATTAAATTGTATATGGAGACTGCCCAAAAATCAGATTTCCAGTATAAAACCATTTAAAGAAAAAAAAATGTGACCAACGTCTAAAAATGATGTTCAATTGAGGCAGACTTGTGATACATTAATCATTTATTTATAACCGAATATCTCTGTACAGAGAGCCCTAGAGTGTGTCACCATTTCCACTGTTGTCAGATTCATTATGATGTACCTACATCTAAAGCAAAAGCAAAAAGATAAGATAAGATGTATTTAATTAATTCCAGACGGGATATATGTTCCCTAGAGATATGGAAGGTAGTTTGAACATAATGAAGTAAGTTAAAATGTTCAAAAGGCTTGCTTAAGAATCAGCTTAATTTTTTTTTTTTTTTAAACCTACCAAGATATCTGACTAGGATTAATAAGAACTACTATTTCCAAAACTCCTCATGGGGAATTCATACACAGAAGACCAATCTATAATGGCTCAATACATTTCTTATAATGTCACAGAAAACAGTCCAATATTGCCCATGCATTTAACTCTTCACTTCTCAAACAATTGACCCACCTTTTCCATGTTCTTGTAGTATTGGTCTTTGGCCGTTGCCACAGCTGCCAGGTTATTGGCTTCCGCTGTTGCCTTGGGAACAAGAACGTTATAAAAATACATGTGTCATGCGTAGTTAATAAATAATAACAATAATAACGTTAATAAAACAGGGTGATTATAATGTATGTCCATTGTCCATTTGGGAAGTTCTAAATCTAATGTAATCTAATGGAACCCTGAATCATGTTACCAACATGTGGTGGGATTTATTGAAAAAAGGAAGAATAATATTATTTTGGAAACTTTCGGAAATAATTTCACTTAAAGATGCTATCAGTGAACTGCATTACTATTCAAGAGATCAAATCGGGAAATGTGTAAATGTCATAGGTAGAACTCTTAAAGCTAAACCACACATATGGTTCGTGGTCATAACCATCCATCACTAACCTATTCATATGGAGGGCAATGTATGTGAATGTCACCACCGACCATACCCTGATGATTGATTGGCAAAAATCACTTACCAGCTTGCACTCTTAGTCAGAGCAGAATACTAGCATTAACTTATTTCAGGACTTAGTAGTCGCTGTTGCCCCACAGTACTGTGTTTGTGTAATGTCTTTTTGTGTAAAGTTGTGTAAAGTTTAATTATCCAGGAGAATCCTGTCCTGTCATTTATTGGTTGCTTACGAGTAATGCAGCTTACTTTCTTTAGTAATGTATAAGTAATTTAACCAATAACATAAACAATGTTCATTAAAACCCACCTGTAACATAGACTTTGGATGTGGCAAGTCCTCTCCTTGGTAAATCTTGATGTATGCCTGCAAGTACAAAAGCACCCCATGTCAGCGCTGAGAGTGCCGATTCAGATTGAGCAGCAGGTCTACGAGAGAGGACATCACCTTGAAGAACTCCAGCAGGCCCCTGCAGGTGACCTTGTTGCTATTGATCTCTTTATCAGCAAGATTGTCAGGATGCAGCAGAGCAGGGATGAGACTCCTCAGCTGCTCTTTAAACTCTGGTGCCACATCTAGCAAAACATGTCAATCATAATAAGTTGAACAATAATAATAATAATAATAATAATAATAATATGTATTAGAGGCCGCATTTTTTGAAATTTTTGAAATAATACGTGTGACTGCAAGACTAACAAGCTGACATGCAAGCAGGCATGTTATAGCATGTTCGATATAGCATAGCTGTATGCTATGCTTCTAAATAGCATAGCTGGATCAGGGCACCCCTGACCCCTATATTAAATATAGCAGTTGGGCAAACATGCTGATGTGGGCTAGCATCAGCACGCCACAAGAATACAATATTGCCTTGCAAATAATCACACCAATAATATAACATTTTCACAGAGCATACTAGGCACTTCCTAATATTATAAGCAAAGAGTTAAGACCATACCATAGAGTTGGCCCTCGAAAGAAGGGCTGGTGGCGACTTTCAGGCCAGGATGAGGCAACAGGAAGCAGGAGATGTCGGTGAAACAGGAGTGGATGTGCTCCCTCACGGTCTGCAGCTCCTCGTGCTGAGCATCCTTGACCTTAAGGAAAGGCAGGAAGGAAGGCAGGAAGAAAACAAGTTAACGATAAACGATAAAGAGTGCAAGGTTAACGCAAAATGGTGTTAGTCTTAAACGTCTGTCTTATGATCTTCAACATAATAACCAATGCTATTTTGTCAGTTACTAAATAATAGCGTAATGCAGAAATAAATAAGTGTCAAATCCTATGTTTTTGCCAGTCTCCTCCAACCAGTTTGTGAACGTTCTACTCTGCTCCGAACTTAGGTCCTGTTTTTCCTCATTAGCGTGGTTGCAAAGCAAGCCACACTATTGTTATCATACTTCTTATTAGTGTGGTTGCAAAGCAAGCCACACCATTGTTGTTTTTTTTAGGTATAAAAACCAAACCAATGGTAAAGAATTGCACATATATCAGTGCAGTGCGCGTCTACTTTTAGAGACCAAACAATGCTGACTTTTTTATTATTAATATTT
>OOFG01048057.1:0-10962 GCA_900323295.1 Molva molva
GTGTGTGATCATTTTATGTATAATAATCTGCTCTTCTCTTCCCTTATTTGGGCCTACCTTTCTCTTTCCTTTCTCCTCTACTCCCGTAGTAGAGGGTTAAGTTAAGTTAAGTTCTGGGTTGTTCTCCTCTACTCCCATAGTAGAGGGTTAAGTTAAGTTAAGTTCTGGGTTGTTCTCCTCTACTCCCGTAGTAGAGGGTTAAGTTAAGTTCTGGGTTGTTCTCCTCTACTCCCGTAGTAGAGGGTTAAGTTAAGTTAAGTTAAGTTCTGGGTTGTTCTCCTCTACTCCCATAGTAGAGGGTTAAGTTAAGTTAAGTTCTGGGTTGTTCTCCTCTACTCCCGTAGTAGAGGGTTAAGTTAAGTTCTGGGTTGTTCTCCTCTACTCCCGTAGTAGAGGGTTAAGTTAAGTTAAGTTAAGTTCTGGGTTGTTCTCCTCTATCTCGACTATCTGAACATCCCCTCTAATGTTCACTTTCCTTTGCTCTTCATATAAAGGAATATAATAAATTTGCATTAATGATATCTATCTAACAATTTGTAACATAAACTTGTGCTATTTTCAAAAATAAACTGTTCATACACATCACCTTAATAATTGCCGTAACAAGCCTCTATATAACATGGTAATGGCTGGTCTCCTTAATACCTTCTTTACAGAAAAATATCTAACCAATGACTTTTTAAGAACATGAAATATTACACATTACGGTAATGTTCACCTATGGTGTGGAAATATGGCTGTGTAAAGATAAACTTCACAATTAACAACATGAAAATATGACAAACAATCTTACCTTGTAGCTGTCTTTTATGTCCTCTTCTTTGTGGTGCATTATGGGTAAAAAATAACCTTACTTAATTTAAAAAAAGCTGTGATTAAGACAGGAGCGTGAACACAGTGCAACGGTTATGAAAGCTGCATGTTCCGATTTTTTGATACATTGTTGGAAGCCATTATATCTGATAATAATCTGTTAAATTATACCGTTTTTTTACATTAATTTATATTTATTTTCATAAACTTGCTTGAATGTTTGTTATGCTAAATTGAAGGGAAAACATGACATTTTTCTCTGGACGCAATACGATAATGAATTTGTGACTCAAAAATCGGCTACAAAACATATAAAATACTATTTTGGTGCCAAACAATGAACTGTGCCACATTGGTTCAAAGCCAAGAGTGACAGAGGGGCACCTGGGCACATTTGCAGGAGGAAGCTAGCAGCAAATGCAGAAGAGGTCCCACTCCCAGACCTCAAGGAGGACATTGAGTATGATGGCAAACTAATCCCAGAAGAAGAGATTCCTCCTCTTCCGGTCACTGCCGTCACTCCACTTCAGCCCAACACCACCTTGGAGGAGCTGTTTGCCGAGGAGAAGCGACAGCGACGGACCATCCAGCCAAACCACTTGAGCAGTGCTCAGAGTCCGTCAAGAGATCCAGGTCTCCACAGGCCTGCCTTTGACCCCTATGGCGGAAGACCCTGTCCTCTGGTGGTGGGGTAAGAGAGACACCCTTCCCCTGCTAGATGAACTCTCTCACAGCTACCTCTGTGTTCAAGCCTCCTCCACCCCTTCAGAGAGGGTGGGGACCCCATCAGCCAGGAGCGATCCAGGACCTGACAGGGCAGACATGGCCATTTAAAGAAACACAGTTCATAGCTGTCGAAGCATTTTATTTATTGTATTTATATCATATTTATTTTCTTTATTGTTGGAAACAAATGTGTAGGACATTTATTGCTTCTAGTTATATGTTTGTGGAAGGGGCCCTGTTTATTCCTTTTCAAGTAAGTGCCCAGCATCAGCAGTGCTTTTTGGAGTGTTTATTGGATTTCATTCTGTTAAACAAACAGACATAGACTCAGTTAAACAGCAGAAGGGTGAGAATTTATAGTTGTTTCATCTTTCCACCAAACAATAGAAAAGTATCGATAGTGGTTTCGATAAAGACCCGGATCGTTAACAGTCTCGAAAATAGTATCAATATCAATAGAAATGAACGATCCCCATCCCTTGTCACAAGATGACAACAAACTAGGAGCGTGTTGTTACTCCATTTTAAAAGAGTTGTGCATCATTACAAGTAATAATGGCATGAAAGCAGACTTGCTGAGGTGTGTTATTCACTCCAGAAAGTTTGAGGTTATCTTTTAATAGCAACCAAGAAGGCTTGGTTGGAAAAAGTCTAGTACAGGGGTCGGCAACCTTTTTGACATGAAGTGCCAGTTTGAAATGTTCTGGTTAATTAGTTTGCCATATCAACATTAACGTGCATTGTAACCGGTCTACCATTTTTCGCGATCAAATTGCTGTTATAAAAACTTGGCAAAACCCATCTTTGGCTGTTTGTCCTTATTCCCCTCATTTAATTGAGTGTGTAATGCCGATTATATCCACTGGGTGGCAATGTGCTTTTCAGTAACTAATACTAAACATATTGCATTTGGAAGAAAAGTCAGAAAGGGAGACCGAAGTGTATCACCGCCCCATGTTATATATATCTATACAAATTATATGCACAGACCCCATTTCAAAACAAAACACAGTAACTCATTTACACAGTAACTCAGAACCTCATTTACAAAGTATTGCAAATGTCAAAAAGGGAAACTAAAGTGTATCAAACAGAAATACCAAATACCGTGACAGCTCCATATGCAAAGCCACTTTGTGTACTACAGATAAACAGATGCCTACCAGTCAGTGTGATCCATGGCACTGCTTTCCTTTGCTAAGCTCCATTATCTGGGGGTTGTATTTAGGCACTTTAACTTGCATGCATGCTTCCAAGTGGTCGGTTGTCAAACGACTACGGGAGGAGCTGAACACGACCTTCATGTGCGAGAATAACTGCTCAGAGGTACGCTGACCTGAAGACGGTCAGCAAAGCCAGTGCAACGCTCCGTAGACTGCTGAACTTCCCCGGTACAGATGTCCAGCAGGTGAAGATGCAGGCTCCGTGATCTTGCACTGCTGTGGTTTCTAGTTGTTTCCGTAGCTCTGCAAACTTAGTCACCCACAGTGTGGAACTCTTCAGCTCAATCAGCTTCATTTCCATGTCCTGTGTATCCAACCAGTCTATTAGAGATAAATCCAATTCGTCTCCATCAAAGCTTTCGGGCTTCATCAGGAAAGAGAACATGGGCCCATACTTTATCAGTCCCCAAATCGTGTTGCGAACTCTGACTCAAGCTGGCTCATGTATTTGCATATTTCAGCAGTGCTGATGCTGTGCTACGAGGACAGCTCCCTTAAGTGTCTGAAGTAGCGGAAAGTGGAGGTAGCAACATCGCTTGAAAAGATTGCTAGCTTTCCGACGAAAGCCATCCATGTGTCAAACATGTCCTAAACAGTTTGACCTGCACCTTGCAGTTGGAGATTGAGCTCGTTGAGGTGTCCCGTAATATCAGTGAGAAACATACGTTTCACAACCCACCTCTCGTCCTCAAGTTCTGGGTAGTCTTGGCCTTTTTCAGCCAGGAAGGCCTTGATGGCATCAAAGCAGCCGACAAACCGCTCCAAAACCTTTCCACAGCTTAGCCACCTAACCGCTGCGGGGAGAGGGATATCTCTGTATGTGCAGTCCATTTCCTCAAGCAGGGACCGGAACTGTCACTGTGTCAGAGCAGATTGCTTAACTATGAAGTTAATAACCTTTGCCACTGTAGCCATAACCCCATTAAGGTCAGAATTTGACATCTTTGCACAGAGGTTTTCTTGGTGTATTATGCAGTGGAGTTTCATGATGGAATGACCAACTTTTTCCTAAATTAATCTGACAGCTCCCTTCTGTTTCCCGACCATGGCGGGGTCACCATCTGTTGTCACTGCAAACATTTTCCTGATGTCAATCCCTCGCTCCTCACAATGTTCCATTAACACCTTTGCTATGTCCTCACCCTTTGTTGTCAGTCGTTGGCTTTAAGCAGCAGAGCTCCTCTCTTACAGTCGAATCACAGTATCTTGCCATGACTGCCAAACGTGGTATGTCATTTACGTCCACGCTCTCGTCAAGTGCAATGCTAAATACCACAGCATCTCTTAACCCAGCTGTTTGCTGCGCACTGACATTTTCTGCCATTTCTCCGATGTGTCGCTCAACACTTCTAGCTGACATGGGAATATCTTTCATTCTCGATTTGATTGTCTCTTTGTTTGGTAAGCCTTCAAACAGAACCTCTGAGCTACAGAGGAAAGCCTCCTTAATATATTCACCATCAGTGAATGGCTTACCGTGTTTCGCAATACATGAGAAATGCGATAGCTTGCTTCAGTCGCATGGTTTTTAGCAGTGGCAAAGATTTTGAGGGTGTTGGCTTGCTTCCCATAACTGGACACGGCACGTTTGATGGATTCTGCCTTGTCTGCCTGATCTTTGAACGTTTACTCGCGCTTTGTCTCAAAATGACGCTTAACACTCGACGTTCGGCAAACAACATTTTCAAAACATAAAGTACACACAGCACGGTCCTTCTGTAAAACAAAACCGCACTCTTCTGTCCATGAGGGCTGGAATGCCCGAACATTTAGTTTAGCTTTCTTAGTTAGCAGGGTTGCCATCATGTACCGAACCTGAACCGTTGCACTGAGTTTTCCCACGGGAATTGTGAGCGGGAGGCCGCATACCGTTATCTAAACTAAACTGCCATTGGCTGTTGCGCGGCCTGTTTTATTTAGTTGCAGCTGAGAGGGCACTGGAACATTTAATAATAAAATAATAATAAAAATAATATCTCGCACGCTTATCGCCAGTGTGCAAATGATTACGCTGCCGCGTGCCAATGGTGCCTAAGGTTGCCGACCCCTGGTCTAGTATCTCGTGGTGAAAACCTCTGATTGCCATGCATATGGAAAATTACACACTGGGAGTAACAGTATTAATATATACAACAATATTTTTATAAATAGTGTTATTATTTATTATTAGTGTTGCTAGTATTACATTACTTAATAATACATAATTAATAATTATGTTTCTGTATTATCACTTTGAAGATGCCCCTGCACTATTATTTTTGAGTTGTATATTCCAACATTTACTCAATAAATGTCAAAGTGTGTGGGGCAGTTAAAGGTGCAGTGTGTAGAATTTAGTGGCATCTAGGGGAATGGTCTTGGCAGAAATGAAATGTTATATTCGTAAGTATTTTTTAATTGATGTATAATTCCTTGAAAATAGGCATCGTTTTGTCGTTACCTTACAGAGCCCGCCATGTCGCCATGTCTCAACATGTCTCTAACCCTAACCCCGAGCAGACCAGTGGAACATGTCTCTAACCCTAACCCCGAGCAGACCAGTGGAACATGTCTCTAACCCTAACCCCGAGCAGACCAGTGGAACATGTCTCTAACCCTAACCCCGAGCAGACCAGTGGAACATGTCTCTAACCCTAACCCCGAGCAGACCAGTGGAACATGTCTCTAACCCTAACCCCGAACAGACCAGTGGAACATGTCTCTAACCCTAACCCCGAGCAGACGGCCAGTTGACGCTTTTTACATATTAAGAATTATAATCGCTACCTTTCTTGTAAGCAATGTACATAATTATGAGATAAAAAGTCATAATTATGAGATAAAAAGTGTGCATGTGCATGGCGCTGTCTTCAAAGGTCCCTTCATCACCTCGCTGGCTGGCCTCACCGTGCAACCAATACGCAATCTTGAATAAGGTAACTATTACAGGTGACTTTTGTAAATGTTACATGTTAGATATAATTGTAAAGTATTTTAATCAGTCCGTCGTTGCAGCTTAACAAATTACAACATTGCTGTAAATGTAGCTTTGACAACAAGATAACTGTCCATGAACCATAGCTTTGTTGTAACGGTCACGCCACTAGATGGGGAATGAAAACAGTGTCAGTAGGCTGCTGCTGCGGTGAGCTGCTCGGAAGCATCAGCCTCCACATAGCTCTGTAATCAAGAGTCGGTAAATGTTAGCAGTTTTAATATCCTCCTAATTATACATGTAACTTAACGTAGTGCCTTGAAGACCTACGCAATAATGTGTGAGTTATCTTTTGTCGCTTTCCAATTTAGCTAGTTATTCTGGGGCACATGCGAATGCAATACCGAATATTCTCAGTAGGCCCACAACAAGAGAAATGTGCAGATTATTGTCATAATCTTTATTCAGTGATTGTATATGATGTTTAGTGTGTTTGTTAAAATACTCGTGGCGTTTTTCATGCTCATTTGGGGTTTTGAGAGAATAAAATCGGGGTAGGGTATATTCTGTTTAAGAAATAACCAAAATGATTCACCCCGTTCTGCTCTGATTCCGCCTTCCGTGGTCAAACAACGGTCTTAACACTTAACGACTTATATGAGGATGGGGTTTATCATGCTTTGCATCCCTGTCAGTTAAATTGAACTTGCCCAAAAGCCATCTCTTCTGTTTCTTTCAAATAAGGCATTTCGTTCAAAAGCAGTTCCCCCATTTCCCCAACCGCCCCCCTGAATCAACAATTGACCGGTTTCTCACCCTTGGCTTTGATCAAAAGCAGCTGATATCCATTATCTATGATCAGATCGGCTCCCTGAATCCGACCCCCACTGCACCTCTCAGGGAGTCTTGGGAGCGTGACTTGGGTATTGACATCTCCGACAGTCAATGGAGCGATTCTCGGTCTGGTACTCGTTTTCTATATGTGAAGGCATGGCCTACTGCAGTGCAAGGTGCTCCACAGAGCTCACTTTACCGACGCTAAATTGGTGAAGATATTCCCTGATAGGAGCGATGCCTGTAACAGATGTAAACAATCTCCAGCTGACCATTTACACATGTTCTGGACATGCCCAGGGCTGACTTTTGGTCCAATGTATTTAAAACCATTGAACAGGCCTTCAACACAAATACAGATCCTACCCCCATTGTTGTTTGGTCTCCCCCATCTCAGAATATGCCCACTACAATACAGCATGTCATTGCCTTCACCACTCTGTTAGCCAGACGCTCTATCCTCCTCAAACGGAAACATGCCTCCCCCCAACACGACAGGTGGATACAGGAAGTCTTACAATGCTTACAACTGGAGAAGTTACGATTTTCATTGAAAGGATCTTTGAAATCCTTCCACAAGACCTGGAGTCCCCTGCTAGTCTTTATCAATGCCCTCACTAGCCCTCCTGATGCTGATGGTGCTTCCTAAGTGGAGCTCGCTGGGAAGTGAGGGGGTGACCCTCACTGTTCCGTCCCCATGACCCTCTTTACCTATTGCGTAATTAACTATCTGCCTTTTTTCCGTCTCACCTACTTTAGTTATAGCTATTATTAGTACTATTACTGTATTATCTCGTTTATTTATTTTTATTTATCAATTGGTTATTTGTGGTAGTTAACTGCATTTACTACCCCTTTCTGTTTTCTTTTTTCTTTTATGTTGGTTGTTTTTTGTGTGTGTGACCATGAGCTACATGGGGTGGGGGAGGGTGGGTGGTTATTTCTCTGTGATACAGACACTTTGCCATTTTCATTTGATGTACTGAATTTATCATGTCTGCAGAAAACTCAATAAAGAAATTGATATATAAAACCTGACACTCAACAGCATGTCTTATGACAGTAAGTAATAACAGTGCCTTTCTACAGTCTATCAGTTGCATATAAACAAACTATATTTTGGTCATCTACAGATAAGCAATCTATATTTCTATACAAACAAAGTCGATGATGTTACAAATTCTTTAATTTTTGTCAAACCAAATTAGCCCATTGATTTCTGACCACTAGGGGGCAGTACAGATATCTCTAAATACATGCATACCTGATATTCAATATGATTGATGTATGATATGCCAATAAGGCAATGTGTTGCGTGGCATTTTGTCCCTATTTACAGTACTCATTGTTTTTTAGATGAGATAGATCATAGTAGAGATGTGTGTATGAGTACCTGTATCTTGCCAGGGACTACCTGTATCTTGCCAGGGTGCTGTCCACTTACCCCACATATCATACTGGGGCCTCCTAGCTCCAGGACCCCTGTCACCATGGGGCCCGCATCAACCTGCTCATTAAAACCAAACACACACACACACACTTTATTTATTTTTGTTTTAAATGCCAGACAGAAACCACACCGTCTTTGGCTGCAAGGCAGAATATACCATATATATACACCAATATGAAGTCAGTTAACTGCAGACAGTACTTTTAGTTTGCAGAAACCTTTTTATAAATAGTTTAAACAAACACAAATTGTTCTACCACCACAAAACTTTTCTGCAAACTCCAACTACTTATGGCACTGATTTGACACCATGGATATACTTATTGTCTTTGTAAATAGGTGGATAACTAACATTGACATACACACCCACACAAGTCCTGAATGGGAAGGACGTTCCGCTTCAGTTCCCCTTATTTGCATGTCTGCCTGCTTGTCTGTCTGTCCATCTGCCTGCAGATGGTCTGTCCGTTGGCATGGACGGATCTGACTGCCTGCATATCCGGCTGCTGGGATACACAAAAACACGAGCATTCACACACGAGCACCTACTACCTGGACGTAGAGGGACCCCTAGAGGAGAAATTTGACCACAGGTTTTGTTGTTACTTGGTTACAAGCGATAATAAAGTCTTTAGCTTTCAAACTTCGGCTTTCTCAACCGCTCTTATTTTGTTAAAGTGTTTATCCACAACACCCCCTGCTTCTGTGTGCAGATCATTGCGAAACGCAAACTTCAATATCTGGATGATGATCTCACGCATACTCACATCCACTTTTTTTTATTAGGCCGATGCGAGTCTACTTTCTAAGAATTAAGTAAACAACAAATGTATACTAAACAATATACCAAATAAACAATATAACTATTGTTTGAAGAGTAGGCTACACGGAGCGAGCGGTGTAATGTGGCCAGCCACCCAGGGCCGGTTAAAGGCATAGGCCATATAGGAGGTCGCCTAGGGCGACAAATGGCGACAAATGGCATAATGCAGTGGTGTAACAGTATATATGTACTGTATGTTTGAATACAGCTGCAGGTCAAGCGACATCCAGCACCGCATCCAGCACTCCAGTTACCCTCAGTGAACCACAGCCTGCGGCAGGTGAGTTCTGTTAATTGTATGTTACAGCTGCAGTTGCGTAACTAATGTCAATATGGACAAATCCGGACACATTTTTGCTATAATTCTATCAAATATTCACGATCAGTTACGAACTTACGTAACTCACCCTGTACATCTGGAATGTGGTGTCCATTTGTCCACAAATGGATGCTAGGGAATCTATTAGACTATAGATTAGACTGCAACCATCAATATTTATTCAAGTTGTCTACACTACAGGACACATTAAAGCTAGAATAACTTATTCCCATCAAAGAATAATTTAAACCTAGATTCTTGACCTTTTTTCCCTCATGTAATTGAACAGTACTGGTTAAAAGTTATCTATAATTGATGCTTCGGATGTGTTTATTGCCTGATGTGTTGTAATTTATGAATCATTGTGTATCATTACTAAAGGATTAATAACTATATTTGCATTTATGTTTTGATTAGCCTGCAGACACCCCATCAACTGGAACATACCCTGAAGTACCTGAGTCCATCAAGGCAGCACCTATAGATCCTGCTGACCGGGCAGCCCTGTCTGATACCGTGAGGAGGGAGTTAGTCAGCAGGGGGCCATATCAAGTCCAATCGGACTTTACATTTCCAAAAAGAGAGGATGTGGTGGAGAAGTTGCCATCACCACCACTTTTACAGAAAATGATTCAATAGAGAGAAAATCAAGAGAAGGGTGGTGGTGTATTAATTTACATTTACATTCTGGGCATTTAACAGACGCTTTTATCCAAAGCGACTTACAACGGTTCATACACACACATTCACACACCGACGGCGGAGTCAACCATGCAAGGCGGCAGCCAGCTCGTCGGGAGCAGTTAGGGTTAGGTGTCTTGCTCAGGGACACCTTGACACTCAGCTAGGAGCAGCCGGGTTGACTTGCAAGTCAACCCGTTCTACCTCCTGAGCTAAGCCGACCCCGTATTCCAAGAAACGGTCTTTACTGCTTCTGCTGCAAGCTGTTCTCACAAAACAAATACAAACTAATCAGTAATGGACTTAATAGTCCTAAACTCGCCTAGGGCACCAAAATGCCTAGAACCGGCCCTGCAGCCACGAGACGGAGACGGAGACTCCCCTATCACAACGGCAGCACAGGAATCTCCATCCGCTTAGGTAACATTAAGCCTATTTGAAGGACATTTAAAATTAGCCGTGTCGTTACCCTTTTATTAAACTTGCAAAGGGAGCCTAAAACCAATGTTATTTTCCCAGGTGTGTCAGAATACTGACTTGACCAACCTCATGCTGCAAACATTGGAGCTCCAGGCATGTAAGGAGGCTGCAGTTTTATATTAAGGAGCCAAAATCGAATGAGGAAAAAATACCAAGCAATTGTGTTTCACAAACAAAAATACGTACTTTTTCACATCTTTTGTGTCATTTCAGTCGTTATGAGGTCCAGGCTGAGGTGGCCTTTGAACCCGTGGCTAACTGGCCTATCTTTGGAGTGGATTTGGAGGCAGGCCCGGATGGATGCTTTCAATATCACTCTGGCTGGTTTCTCTAAAGTTGCGGACCCTGGCTTTAAATGTTTATTTAAACAAATTGGTTAATATGGTGACACTGAAGTGAAACCGATTAATTCAATGCTTCCACTTCTTTTGACCACATTGTAATTGTGGGGCTCAATGCTAAGTTATGGCTTCAGGCTTCCTTCACCCTATTGGTGTTCCTGTTTGAATTGGGTGTTTAAAATGGCTACAAAAAAAAATCGGCCACATTTACTTTAATAAAGTGACAATAAAGCAAAACTCTTTCATAAAATGCTTCCAGACAATTATTGCGACCCCATTGTAACTTCCTATTTTAAAAAACATATTGTAATGGTTCACACAGGTTGTTGGAATATAACTTGTTTATTCGCTCTGTAAT
>OOFG01048077.1:0-22183 GCA_900323295.1 Molva molva
AAAGTAAAGTGGGAAGCTTGTTTTTCCGACTTGCTACTGTAAATAGTGTCTAGACGTCTAGGATCCGTAAATGAAGATTAAAGAAAACCATGAAGGGATGAATAAACAGATGTTTGCTGCTGTCAATAAGGGTTGGGGCAGCGGGGCGGGCTGGAATATGCATTGTATAATACATATTATATACTGTACTCGTTAAGCATTCTCACACTAGCTAGGATGTATCCATGAAATGTGTGTCACCTTTGAAGTACTTGAGAGAACAAAAGGCTGATGAAGGATGTTCTGGAGTTTTCTTTTGGTTTGTGTCTTTGCATATGCATAATTTAGCATTGTAGTGAGATGCGTTATGAATATATTGTGTGTGTGATCGACAAAAAAAGAACTACAATACTTTCTGATAGAGTGATTAGTTTTGATGTGCTGATCGATGAACAATGTAGACTGTAGCTCAGCATGTTCTCTGTTCCAGATGCATGAACTCCTGGAACATTTTCTACTCACAAGGAGTCGAGTAAAAAAGATGGTGTTTTGTAAAATGCTCCAGGAAAGCCTTGTTTTGTATCTTGCTTTCTTGCAAAGATCCACAAGCAACCTCTCCCTAGCCCATGTTCCCCCCCAGAGAATAATTTCACAAGTAAATATTCAAAGAAAAGAAAAAAAATGATGTACAAAAGAGCATAATGCTAATTCTTTGTGTTAATAATGCAATTGTTTGGAATAATCAACAGGTGTCATAAGATGTTTCTGTCTTTCTGTGTTCTCTGGTGTTTTGTGAGTTCATTTTCACGGTGGAAATTGTTGAAATTGCCATTACCACATTTTTTGCATTTTTTTTATTTCTTTTTCTTTTCTCACCTGCTTGGCAAAACAGAAGAAGAGTGTTCATTTCACACCTTAACGGCTCTGTTTCCATCACGTAAGTGAACAACAGAGAATACCACCCCTCCACTCCCCTGGTCTAATGCAGATGGGTGCCCTTGGTTTCTGATACCAAACATCATCTTGCAGACATTATGTGTTCGCTCAGCTAGCTGCCGCCTGTCATGGTGCAGAAGCTCTTCTTGTTCTGTGTTCTCCTCCCCTGAATATGACTGCTGTGTCTTGTGGTTTGGTGGATGGCCCACCCTAACCCATGCATTAGACAACCCAGTATGGTATCTTCTGTTGTTTCTCTGAGTGTTGTACCTGACGATGTCCTTGTCTCCTGCACCCTTCTCTCCTGCTGTAATTCATGCTAAGCTAAAAGGCCACTGCTTTGCACAGCTATTTGTCCTCCATGCCACTGACAGACAGGCCCAGCCTCCGTAGCAGACCGCGTAGGATCTGCCAGAATAAGACCCATAACAAGTCTTTAATGGGTTGGCGTTACATCAAGAACCATAATAAGGAAAAACAGCAAAAACCCAGGTGCTAACATTTTATTCTCACTGGAATCATTTATTAAGATGAACGTAAGACACACACACACATATGTGTGTGTGTTTATATATATATATATATCATTTGTACTCCAATTTATATTCAAGTTAAAAGATTTGGCCCCAACAAGTTACTTAATGAAAAGAAGAATTGCATTACATATTTCTACAAATGCATATCACAAGGCATTGTTAAACAAAAAGATAATTGAGATTGGTATTTTGAAGCCTAGGATAGTGATTCTGACATAGTAAGAGTGGCACAATAACTTTTGTAGCTAACAGTCAAAGACACCATTCTCATGCCAATCATTCGTCTCCCCAAAGTGCAATTTTAAGGAGCCTTTTAGCTCGATGATTACAACAAAGGAGTACTAAGACATTATTTTCTCTGTAACCTAGTTATATGAGTGAATATTTATAGATATACATATATATATACATATATATATATATATATCTGTAAATATCCACAGGAAGGAAAGTGAATGTGATACAACTTATGTCCTAACTTTCCCGTTCAACTGTACTGTACTCAACTGTATTTCCTGGTCGTGTGTACACCATCCCTGCCTTTCGCTAGCAGTTCCTCATTAGCATTGGCCAGTCGGTTTGCTACGTTAACTACGTAGCGATCAGGGCGAAAGAACAACGCCCCTATCCTGTGCTGTTGTAGCGTTAACATAGAAGCTTCTTCAGGCTTGCTATATGTTAGCAGGGTGGGGGGACCCCACGCAGGTACAGAAAGGACCGAGTAAGGGGGAGTAGAGACTGAGGTGGGGGTGCGCCTGGCTTTTTAACACCCTCAACTGTCCCTTACGGGTCTCCCATCAGGTCCGTTGGAAAAATCGTGCCCGCCCAGAAGAGCCTCCTCTCCCACAGGGCGTCCGCACGTCCCTGGCTCCTCGTCCCTGGGGCCAGCCTGCCCCATGGCCCCCCACTCCAAAAAGAAAAAGGGACTACTCGTCAAAGGGAAGATACTATTGAAAAAAGACCTGGCAGCGCTATAAATGGTTTGGCGTATTCTATCACGGTGCCGTCACTTTCCCTCAGTAAAGTCATGAAAAACTCACATTTCAAGATCTTTTACAGTGGATGGATGGCATTTGTTTGCTCAAATGCTCTATTCTTGTACATCTGTTGTATACTAGAATTAGTATTTTTGTTAATTGATTACAGTACCTATTTTGAACAATTCATTCTGTTATGCTCAACGGGCTCCTAAGCCTTGTCCTCCCCTGTACCTCCATGTTTTTTGGTCTGCCACAGCTACTGTAGGGATGCAGTAGGCATCTGTAGATATTTTCAACAAATCTGACGGCACTCGGACCAAGCAGAGCCTCAGTCGGACCAACAGCTCATTGTATGACCCGAGATCAAGGATGAGATCCTAGGAATGTCATAATGACAGCCACACAGCTGGAGGGCTTGCAGTCACGTGACCAGAGCGATTCAGAGGGATTCATACACAAAGCTTGTTCTGAAGCGGCAGGCCGTTGCGACCGCGCCACAGGAGGTTTGCATACATTACTTCGGCACATTCCCTACTTAACCCTTCAAAGCACACGCAAGACAGTGGGGCGGTTCCCATTGTGAGTTTGAAATGTGGAGCATGCAGTACTGTATAAAGAAATATATTAAAGAAAACATATATATATGTGTATATATATATATATGGCTGTTATTCAGTGCAGTTTACTACTGAGAAAAAAAAGAAATAGGCCTGGCATCTTTTGAGTACAGCCTTGGGCCCTGAACAGGACATTGGACAATAGCACACGCCAGATGCAACAGGGTCTCTTAAGGTGAATTCAGCATTAAGTTCCCTCAGTCAGTTAAGTAGTGGTACATTGCCTCATAGATTCAACCTCCATGTTATTTGCCTTATGAATTGCACAATTGTTTGTACATTGTCATGTGGTGTGTGGTTTTATGGATGGTAGTGATTCATGTAACGTCTCAGAAAATGTTAGGAGCGGCAAATTATCAATCCATTTCTGTAGTGTGCACTGTGTTGTGGGCTTGTCATGTTTATTTGAAATCCAGAAGTCTAACTATGGCTGGGATGTGTCTGCCCATCGTTTTAAGACCCCTGGAATTAATTTAAAAAAGAATGCAGTAAGGGCAAACTTACTGTGACGTTAAATGTGCAAAGTTTCCAATAAAATAAATGTTATGTCGCATTAATGGCAATTTAGCAGATTGAGGCACTTTATTTTTGTCCTGTCATAGCCATCCTGTAGGGTCTGTAGCTGTCTGCGATTGCCTTTCGGTCAACATGTGAATAACCGATTGCCCTATGTAATTAAACCATACAAACCAGTTAAATTCAGGGATGGGTGAAAGAAATGGAAAATCTGTTTAAAATATATATATTTTTAAGTAGCAATTTTATTTCCAACATGCACCTTGTGGGGAGGCTTTGTCAATATACTGGGTGACCAGATCAAATTACACAACCAGTAATGCATAGGTCTTCTTTTCCACAGTATTCTCCAGACACAAGACTACCTCTACATTGGCCCCTCCCCTTCCTCAAAAATGATCTATGAAATCTGGATTTCAATTTGACAGGAGCCAAATATAAATTTATGTTGATAATCCTTAGTTCAGAATATAAAAGGTGCCGGATACAGTACTGTATTTCATGTATATCAACACCCTAGCACATAGAGTAGTGAATGTACGATCCAGTGAAAGGCTATGTATTTCTCTAAAGTACCCACAAGGATTGTGCAATGTCCCATGTCTTTGTATGTGAAATGAAACATGTCTTTAGTTTAATCGCCCTATATTTGTTTCCCATTCCAAGCTCAAATCCATCAATATATATTTTTTGCGATATAAAAGAGTAACAAACTGCCAAAAAAGAATGTAGAAACATTCTGTAATACCTTCTGTACAAATGTCAACTAGTCATGAGAATTTGTGTGCATCTTAACCCATTTATGGATCATCTTACCAGTCATTGCTTCTTTTCCGTTTGGATGACTGTTGCTCTTTTTGTACTTTGTCCATTTGTACATTTTTAAATGTTTATACTTGATTTTCAAACTGCCTTTTTTGTACATTCAACTTTTTAAATCCAAACCGTGCAAGCTTTCCCCATGGTGTCTTCTAGACCATATTGTCCAAGTCTGCGATTGTGTGCTAGCTTTATATCAGCCTATATTGATGCAAATTATTGTGTGGGTGTGCATGTGCAAATTTTTAAAAATCAAAATAAATTTTAATATTTTATAATTTTGGCATGGCTACTGTTCTTCCTAAACACCCTGCGATTTATGCATTACAAATCAAATTTAAGTTTAACATTAACCTGAATATTATCAACCATATTTATAATTAGCCTTGCTTTGTATTATAAGGAATTGCACAAACTACCATGTCAAGCCATAAGGGTCTTGTGAATAGATGATCTGGCTTTAATGCAGCAAATTTAAGAAAACCATGAGAACTCTTGCATAGAACAAGACAAACATTTAAGTAATGAAAGACAAGGTGGGTTGAAACGCAACATGTTAATTTTAGTTGACAGATCAACTCGTACAAATTTATATAAAACTCTTTAAAGGACAAACTTTATGCCAAGTGTAAGCATTTACATAGCCAATACATTTGCAAAGATTAGTATTTAGCTGGAAACCTATATTTATATATTCAAATATATAATTAAACCAAATTATCACTGGCTTCTTTCACATTAAGAAACAAAACTGATATTCTACGTCCAACGATGCATTCCTGACACCATGTAAAGCAGTGATCCGAAATGAATCCACATTCAAATGAGGAGCTGAGGCTGCCACGGTGAACGACTTCACTTAATCTAAACACAAATGAAACTGAATGAACAGGATAAAACGAGCAGGTCCTCGTCCATGTGGCTCAAAGGTAGAAGAGGTAGTCCTCCAGCTTCATGCTGGGCTCCCTGTGGATGCTTTGACCCACCAGGAAGGCCAACTTGTGGGCATACTGACAAGGCGCTGGCACTCGAATTATTCCCTAGAGGGAAAGAAAAGAATTCAAAAAGACAATCCCATCTCCTTGCAGAGATCATCCCAGTTCAACTGTATTGTACATACAAGTGTTTTGCATATGGTACATTTATTTTGAAACAGGCTCTTCACACTGATGTAGACGCTATATTTAAGGCTACTGGAATCTAGGTTAATGCTCCGACTGCAGTAGCGCGAGCCTTGCTTTATGAGGGTTTCTTTGGAGTGAGTAGGGAGGGAGGGGTGAGGAGCAAGAGTTTTTACCTTCTTCAAAATTTTGACTGGTGCTAGCATGAAATGGCAGATCTTGCATATGCCATCTTTGGAGGTTTCATTCATCTCATGTTTCAGAATTACTACTAGATCCAGATTTCCATTTAGGGCATTTAGCAGGCTTGACCTCCTCTTACCTGCCAGTTGTAGTACATGTGACAGAGCTTGTAAGTAAGCCTCTGCATGTGATCAGGTTTGAGTCCGCTCGTGTCATACACCACATTGTAGTGCGTTGGGGAGACGCTGCCCACGCGAACCGCCTGGCTCACGATGTAGAAGTCGTACCTGGGGAATTCAAGGTAGCGTGAACCAACTATACCCTGGGAGAACACGGCTATAGCAGGGAAACATACAAACGTAGGCTCACCACTCAGGGCGCGTAACGTCCGTGTCAATGACAGTTCCTGGGGGGGGGTTAGACACTTTACCATCGATGTGAGCGAAGAACCTGCTGCTCACGCGCTTCTTCACCACCACCACGGTAAGCTTGGGCCTAAGGGACGGACTACGATTAATACACGTAGAGGGAAGCTGATGGAAAAAAAGGCAGATTTGGGTGGAGAATGACTTACATGTAGTCCTGCCCAATGGACTTGATGGACTCTATGATCTGGGGAACCTCGTAGCTAACCACACTCTGCAGCATGCCGTCTCCCACTCCGTCTCTGTACACGATGATACGTGAAGGCAGGACGCCGTTGAACTTCAGATAATCCTTCAGCGCACCTGGATACCACAAGGGACAATTACTGCTCGTGTAACTTTCCATTTATAGTGCGTGATGCAGGCCTTGTAGTCTAATTAAAGTTCTTACCCACTAAGGCCATTTTGAGACCGTCCATGATCTCCTGTCCTTTGTCCTGGAGCACACACCTCGAGAACCACCTAGAGACCAGGACAAACATGTTACAACTGCATCCCGTTACTTCAGGGAGACCATTGAAGATGTTGTTCAGTGTCTTACCGTGACATGCCATGGTTGAGACTGGCGACTAGAGCTCCGATGGATCTCTTCCCAGCAACAGTGTCATGGTAACAGTCGATTCCCACAATCATCAGCTGCTTAAGCTGTACACAAGAGAACAAAGCAGTGGTAATCAGTGAGGAACCACTACATCAACATGTCCAAATCATAATTTATCGCTAAATCACATTTTAGAAAGTCATGCAGTCAAATGATAAGGTAAAAGATAATCACCAGTATATAGTACTAAATACACAGCACACACTGAGCAGCAACACAAAGAGCTAAACTAGTGTGTTGTTACTACTCCTATTCTAGGACCAGGTGTGGGCCAGGTTCCACTCACAGGGATCTCCACAGTCCAGAGCTCTCCCCCCATCTTGCAGGCCATCTGCAGTGCGATCTTGGTAGCCACGGTCATTAGTGCCTGGGGTCGGCTCAAAGTGCGACCAACAACACACTGGCTGGGGGTGGGACAGTCCACACAGAGGTACTTCTTCACACTGTCATACTTGTCCTTCCTGTTGCTGGGCAGGACCACGACCACCTGGGAAACACACCGGTCAATAGACTTCACCACTGTTTTGTTAAGTGACAAGTTACAGACGTTTATATTAAATATTTCCTAAAGACATATGGGATTGAACTAATAATACAAACCGTTTGGGCTAATTAAGTTGGTTAAACAAATGGGTAAAACAAATAAAATAAAACCAGTAGGCATATAAAAGGTGGCCTATTAAAAACTGGTTAAAATAAATTAAAAAGAATTAAGTGGATAAAATTATTATTTTACACTTGACAATGCAGGTTACTAAAATAACAGTACTCTGTCTGCATTCTACTCAAACCCTACCTGCACCTCAACGACATGCAAACACATTGTTTACTCCAAGTGGCTTTGGGTAAAAGCATCTGCTAAATGACTACATGGTTAACGAGATGAGGTTGGAGAGAAGGGAACAGACCATTTGGGTCTGAGGTCCAACGTTGTGCTGCAGTGCTCTGAGGAGAGACTCCTGGTAGTCTTCATACTCCACCCTGAAGGGAGGACCACAAAACAAGCCAACTTCGCTGTCACAACTCAATTATATTGCCAATCAAGTTATATTGCACTACAGTTCATAGGTTACTGGTGTTAAGATTGTACTTGGAGGCAAAAGTAGTTTGATTATATGGCAACATGTAGGGCTGTTTGATATGACGATATATATCGGGGGACGAGATAAAAATGTCTATCAATAGATATTTCCCTCCATCGTTCCTATCGCTATTTTACTTTACGGCAGTATTTTACGTCATCCTGCTTTACGTTCACTTCACGTGCTCGACGAAAACAAACACAAACCTGGAGGAACGTGACACAACGAACGTCCCCGCAACAGTCAGAGACGGAAGAGTCAAAAGAGTTGATCTACATTCAAGGGAAGTGATGAAAAGTAAAGATAATCTCAAACGAGTTAGAAAGAGTCTTTAGTGTGCGGATATATGGAGCTCGTTCTGGACAGCTGTTGATTTTGATGATCGCGTCCGAGAGGGTTTGGCTTCTCAGTATAACGCTACGGTGTGTGGATGTGTGGAGCTCCGTCTGAGCAGCGGTTTATTTTGATGGCCGTCTCCGAGTGAGTGTTATGCTCAGTATAACGCCATGGTGTGTGGCGCTTTTCATATAAAATGTCACTCATAATAACGCTCATGCACAACGACGGTACAAAAGAAAAATCACAATGTTGTGATATTTCGTTTAGTTAAAAAAAAATAAAATAAATCTAATTTAGTGTTTGAAGTCCAGCTGAAACAGCATCAACATCACTTCAAAATAAGAGAAAAGAGAAAGTGCCTTTCATTTGTATTTCCATTACAGGAATATAAAAAAGTAGTCATGAGGCATGTGGTTATTTTGGGTAGACATTTTTTCATAGAATTGACAGAAAACATACTATATCATGATATATATCGTTATCGAGCTATGAAATGACCCATATCGCGACAGAAGATTTTGTCCATACTGCACAGCCCTAGCAACATGCACTGGAACTACTGAATAAAAAAGGTAAATTCCTACACCAAGGTAATAACATCGATCAACATGCCCCTGTGGGAGTAAGGTGGGACCAGTGGAGAGGCCAGTCCACCACTGCACAAACATAACTTGACCAAACTCATCTTTTGGAGGATATGTCAACTAATGTCTTTCTTCTGCAGAAGGACTAAGCACCCACTCACATCATTGGTTTTTGCATGTGGATCCCCAGAGGACCAGAAACCCTACTCAGGGTCTGCAAAAGGTTCTGGGCGTCATTTGAATTACGGCGGGTGTAAAAAATCAGCCAGTTTTCCAGGGGAGGAGCGCTGATCACAGGTAACCCACGCATCTCCTTAGACCAGTCTGCCTGCCACGGGTTGTAGTCATACTGGGCAACAACACAGGACAGACAGGTTGAGCTGGTCATACGTTTCATTGAGGAAACACGTTTCATAAAAGGACCTTATCAAGAACTTTTCTCCAGAAAGTATTGATGGCTTTTATTGTTAAATGGTGAAAAAGCGATGGCTGTAGAAGTCACATTCTTACTGTTCAAACTTAATGTTGCAGAGATGAGTCAAACCATTATCACCACAAACTAAAATGTTACTGAAAATCAAAACATCATTTTATGACGTACACATGTTCATTCTATCGTTTACAGGTCCATGCAGTGACCTACTGTGCGAGAGCCCTGGATCATTTTCTCAGCTGGGAGGATTCTCCCAGTCAGATTCAGGAGCTCCTTTTCAAAGTTGAGGCCCCAGGTGGTCAGCTCCTTCTGGGCTTCTTCATTCCTACCAAATTAACACCATTAAGTTGAACTATTAAAGCTAGGTACCATTCTGTCAAAGCTTGAGAATCAAATCAGCACAAACGTCGGCCATTTTTACACAGCAAGAATCCTAACTAATTATGTTAGACCCACTTGTGAATGCTGTTGACAAATCTGTTGAGGCGAACCTCCCTCTGATCCGGGGTCAGTCTGGTGTGGGTAGCCAAGTCTTTCATGATGTTGAAGTCCGATCGCATCTTATCAGTTAGACCTTTGGGAAAAGATATACTTTGGGCTTCAGTTAATGCAAAACTTAAAAGAAATTAAATTGTCATTTGTACAGACTACAGAATATCTACTGATTACTGTTTATATTAGCAGGGTTGAATAGGCACATTTTAGGAACATGAAATGTTTAACTTGACTGACTAAAATATAGCACTCAAATGTTAAGAGGTTGCAACACATGCAGACATTCTCCGTCTTAGGACCCAATGTGAATGCTTGTTATCATGGTGTACACGTTATTTCGGCTCTTCACCAGTGTAAACATGGCGTGCACTGCAATAGGAAGCTAGCAGTTTCAGCTCACCATTTCAAGGAATACATTGATATGGGGGGGGGGGGGGGGGTTGGAGACTATGGTGGAGATCTAGAGTTGCGACAGGACTAAGCTGACCTGTGAGGTAGCAGAACTCCGGAACGAGCATGGCAGGACCAGGGGGAGCAGCCCCTGCTGGACCGAATCTCTTCACATGGCTGATCAGGAGCACCTGGTTGCCGTCGGTGATCTCCAGTGTATATTGCTTTAAGAAAGACAGGTGAAATATGAGAAACTACGACACAAAGTGCCAGAAAGGGCATGTTTGTCAGTACCTACCGTCTTGTAGTAGTTCTTGAAGGAGATCTCAGTGTCTCCTCTCTTGAACGTGTTGTTGGGGGTGTGATCCCACGCAATATCATCAATCCTGTATGTCTTGTTGTTGTATCTGACAAACAAGGTTCTGAATTAAAGCTAACAATGTTTGTATGCTGTACTAGAGGCAAGTATGCACCAACCACATTATGTCCTGGGAATCGTAATGCCTTTCCCATACCAATTGAAACAATGTCATGGTTCAATTGTTTAAGGCTAATCTTACTTGGTGAGGACTACGAGTCCGATGAGCTCCTTGGCACATATTTCAGGGAAGCGCTGGGGTCCACACTGCTGCCTCAAACTGACCATGAAGTCCAGGACAGTTTCACTGCGCAGCACCTTGTGGCTGACATCAGTACACAGCATGATGCTGGACTCGTACTGCAGGATGGTGCTGGTGAAGCCTGGCCAGATGGTGAGCCTGGGGTAGGAGGAGGCACAGATCTTCATCTCTGATAACCACTTCATAGCATGTTAAAGGGAGTTTTCCAGCACTCAGAAAATCATTACATATCTACACAACCATATTAACTACACATGTTTGAGGTTTTTTTTGGCAGACACTTTTGTTCAAATGGGTTTACAGGTGGGTGAGAACAGGAAAACAATTCTGAATCCTATAGCAACGCAGTGTTTCCCCATAGAGTTTTTCCAGGAGCAGTGCTGAGATGCACCATGTTGATGAGCACTTCCACGTTCCCGATGTGCGAGAGGTTCAAGTGTGATCAATGGCTCCAGGAGGTCTCTGGGGCAGCAGGGCTCTCCTGCCAAGGGGACTGGTAGATGAAAAAATCCAGCAGCCAAGGATATTTTTTACCGGACAAAATAATAAATTGCCTTTTTGTGTCACACACACATTCGTTTATGTCATTGAGATAAGGTTATTATGTTGAATACAAACTTAAAGAGGCCAGAGCAAAATATGACTTATTTGGTGGAAAGGCGAGACGACAATAAATTCTTCAGAACTGATAAATTTACTGTTTAACTGAGAGTATGTGAATGTTTGATTTCTTTTTTTGTTTAGGTTTTTTGTTTAAGTATTTTGTATTCACACTTAAGTGTTGGTTGATGCTTATTATTTATTCTATAATTATTATTTCTAAAGGAGTAATTTACAGTCTTGTACAGGCTACTTTAACCATGGTAAATGTATTCCTACTTATTTACCTAATATTTAAATCTGCCCTCTGTCCCACAATAGTATCTCTCATTTAAAATTGATTTGCGTATTTGAGGAAATATGGGAGGAATATTAGTATTATGGCATCCAATCCAAAGCTGTGTGACGCTGCATAAGCATACCTTGCCTGTTAATGTAGGAACACCACGTTATTTGCAGTCTCTTCGATCGTGCAAGGCTTGAGGTACAAAGTTAACTAATGCAACCAATCAAATAAAAATATATTATATTTGCTCTGGCATTTACGTCTGGCCCCCCTCCCGTTCGGACAGATTTTCAGCAGACCTGGACCGGGTCAGGCCAATCACAACCGTTTATCTAATATGGGGCAGGTTTGATACGATGACTGTACAGAGGAGCACCCTATTAGAGCGCCGTTGAGGCATTTTCAATTACAACCAAGATGGCCGCAGCCGATGTGACATTTCGTTGCTCTGATTTGTTTGTAGATCTATCAAATTGAACACAGAGGCATTTTGGTCTGCCCCCATTAATAACGCCCCTTGGAAATAAGAAAATGCATTTACGAATTGGTCTGGTGATGTCAGGCTAGGGGGCACCTATGATATGTATTTAAATAAAACAAATAGCATTCGGGACGCCCAACATCATTTGTAATTCTAAAAGACGTCTGATTGCAGTGGCGCCATTAGTCCAGTGGCAGCGCTGTGCCACTGCTGGATGCATGTAGGGGAGACACTGAAAGGGTTAGTGTTGTCATTAGAGGTAGGATGTAGGGCTGTCCCGAATACATCATCTCAAGCTGGTTTGAAATGATGGGTGGTTTGAACATTGTGCAAAGTTTTACATCAATTTCACGGCAGGACTCGTGCTGTTTACCTGGTGATAAATCACACGCTTTGTGGGGGAGGGCTCACCATAAAAGGAAAAACATCGCTACCTGTTCTAGTCATGTTTACTGAACAACCAACACGTTATTAGTAGGTAGAGCTTTTTGGTGTCTTATGGACTAATTTGAACCTTGAAACAGCTGCTAAATACGTTCATATTTCTAACGCCCCGATGGCCGGGGGGGTTAATGGCTTGCTTATCCTCACTGGACGGCAGCTGTCAAGTGCAGTTATTCATGTTTACTGAATAACCAAGCATTCTCGGACAACTAGCGCCCTTAGATATATATTTTCTCACTGGGATATTCAGACGAAATGTAACCTAGCCTTATACCCGCAGTCCCAAATATACATAGACATTAAAAACCTATTTTTTGTATTAAAACTTTTTCATAAAAACAAAAAACGAATATCAGAATACTGAATTGAGATTTGAAGACCTTCCCAACGAACAAATAGCTGGCTATTCGAATATTGGGGCTCAGCCCTGGTAGAATGATCATTTCTGTATCAGACTGGATGTGTCCTTACCGGTGCTGTGGGATGCTGAGGGGATCTTTGGGGTTGTAGTAGTGGCGCCCAATCTGCTGCATGTCCAGCATCCTCAGGATCCTTGGCATGACATTAATACGCAGATCAATCGGCCATGTATAAAAGTATTTAATCATACCAACATGATCACCAGTATCGGGACCAACATTTAGACTGTAGACCCAGAAAAAGTAAACTTGGCTGCAGCCAATTCATCCATTTTAGTGGTTGGACGCACAACTGACCTTCTGAAGAGGATGTTGTAAAACTGCAGGCATACAGGTGAAGACGGTGGCAGCTCATTTGTTAGAGTAATCTTTATCTGAACCTTCTCTCCATGCCTGGTCTCACTGTGGAGCAGTGTCTCCTACAGCAGGAATGAAGTTGTACTGAATGAGAAACCAGGTGTTTTCACCAACACTATGACATCCAGCAGGGCTTCCCAAAGCTGTATAGGAGAAGAGCACCACCTCCGCTAAATGAAATAACCTTGTAAAATATACTATAATATAGGCTTCTATAATACACAATTAATAGAATACATCTATGAAAGATAACACCGTTCTGTCTGATTACACAGTATTCCCATTCGACCCTGACAAAACCCCCATCGATATGTATGAATATGAATGACGACAAAGAATGTAAAATACATGTGCATCATGAATATCAGCATATAAAACAAATGCTGCACCATTCCGTTTAACAGAACAGCTAAAATGAACTACCCAATAGGCCTACCGACAGAATATTTTGACAAGCGCGAGAGGATGTGTGCATAATCCCTGCCCGGGGGGAAAGGCAGCCTTAGTGGGCCAAGTCACCGTGGGTATAGCGGTTCTAAATGGTGGACCCTGACTGGGATGGCATCCATTTTAACGCAATTGTCTTGGCTATTCAGTTTTCAGTTAACAAAGCTAGACTTGGACCGCGGATTGTCCCATTTCTTCCCCGCTGAAGATCGCGAGTGTGAATATAGAATTAATAAGCACAGCTTTACTTTATGTTGTGGAGTTTGCCAATCAAGGTTCTTAGTTGCAGAGCAAACATGAAAAACCTTTCCTTGGCATTGGTTCTCTAAATATAATTAGTTAATACGTTAGGCCTACATCAATTGCATGAGGCTATTAAAATGTGAGACACACACAGAGACAGAGAGAGACAGAGAGACAGAGACAGAGACAGAGACAGAGAGAGAGAGAGAGAGAGAGAGAGAGCCAGAGAGACAGAGAGACAGACAGACATCCGGCCTATATAATGAAAGAGCTATCATTTGTTTCTAGTTGACCAATTTTGCTGAGACCACTCCCACCTAATTTCTGACCAATCAGGGAGGTCTGAGCACAGCCCTTACACTATTGGTTGCTTCTTTCTCAAAGCACTGTTAAGGGTTAACATCTGGTCACAGAACTCTGAATAAGCTTATGTAAGATTATCGAATGTGTGTTGTTATCCAGGTTGTTGACAAACCTGGATAACAAAAAAAGAAAAACACAGTAATGCATGAATGTTTGCAATACTTTTACAAAACATGCACGTCAACTGCCTCTTTTAAATAAATATTGCAGCGGGTCGTTACAATGCTGCGCTCTTACCTTGTTAGGTAACTTGTGAGGCAGGAAGAGGAGTGCTCCGTCGAAGCTGCGCGCTGAACCAAGTAGTTCTCCATGATGGAAGAGCAGAGCCGAGCGCAGCCGGCGGGACTCCATCGGGGGCTGGTAGTCCACATGGTACTGGTACAGCACCCACTGGGGGCGGGACGTGATGCAGAAGAAGTTGGCCCTCAGCGGTATGGACTGGCCAGAGTTACCTGAGAGCACAAGACAATCATTACATACTGCAGCCGACACGTGTTCAGGGTTTTCTGACCCCTCGTGTGCTGATCTCTCCCTGCATTTAATAAGAATGTACTGGCTTTGGTTTAGATATCCCATTACAGCCCGATATCCACGATGCTGCACCAAACACTGCCTCAAGTACATTTACATTTAGCAGACTCTTTTATCCAAAGCGACTTACAAACATTCATACACACATTCACACACCGACGGCGGTGTCCACCATGCAAGGCGACAGCCAGCTCGTCGGGAGCAGTTAGGGTTAGGTGTCTTGCTCAGGGACACCTCCACATCGAACTAGCAACCTTCCGGTTACAAGTCAACCCACTCTACCTCCTGAGCTAAGCCCACCCCAGTAAGACCCCAGCAAATAATGTTGGACGTGGTAGTTTACATTACATTCATCTTAATTCAAATAGGGCAGACACCAGAGACACCATCCTCATTGTTCTGAGTTTCTTTGAGAACCTTGATATGCAAATGTGTATGAGGTAATCTGCTTGACCAGTAGAAACTTAATTGAAATATATGGTGGAAGAAAACTATTTTCCTGTGCAATTGAAAATTGTTAATGCAGTTTCTCACAAAAAGGAAAATGTACAAGCGTACATGTAATCTGTTCAACATAGATGGCTGTTTGCTTCATTCACTGGGGAAACACCAACACAAATAAAAAAAAAAGACTGGTTTCACACATTTCACCGACCTGATTTGGATGCCTTGACGTGCTCCATCGCCTGTCTGGTGTAGATCCCTTCATCATGGAAATCTCCACGGCGTCCACCTCTATCACCTAACTTCACCTTGTGGAACCCTGCAGAGATCTGTAAAACATCTGATAAAAAAAAGGACGATTGATTGCTTACTGTTTAAAATTAGGGCTGTCCCGAATACATAATTACAAGCTTCCGATATTCAGAACTATGAAGTCCCTTCATAGTGCGCATCTTTCACTGCTTGTAAACGTAGCAGGCGGAGACCACTGCTGCAGAATCTAGTTTTTACCAAAACCGTGATATAAACCAAACCTTTAGTTTTGTGAACCGTTCGACCCCTAGGGCTGACGCTACCTAGGGTTGGCCCATCATTTCTATTTTTATATTTACCAATCATTCTAGATCGCCAATATGCAAACAGATCACCAGGAGGAGGGGTTGGGGAAAGTTATGTCAACTGCAAGCAATACAATTAAGGTTAGGTGAATAAACATTTATAAAAAGAAAATGTATTTAAAATATTACAAATATTTTATAGCAATGTCTATCAAACAACGGCTCCCATTTAAAAGTTCTTGCGACAATATCAGCATCATGTTTAGCCACATCTTCCGTTTAACATCATCTTATCTTTAATATCACAATCAAATCATATCCATAACGTTAACTACCCTTTTGGAGCGCAAAGCAAGGTTTTGGAGAACAGATTCATGGAAGAGAAGGCAGGCAAACTGGTATTACATTCACTCGTCACTCATGCTGACTAACTGGGCTAAGTGGTGGACATGTGCCAAACCAGGTAACATACACAGTAGGTTGCAGATTCTAGATATTTTTTATAACATCATAGTTCTGACATTACTCTATAGTACAGGTACTGTCTACGCTTCCTGCACATTTTTTCACTATTTATCGAGTGGATGTTATCTAAAAAAATAACATTCATTGTTTGCGATAATTCTACAGAAGTCAAGGCGGGTAAACAGATTATTTGTAATAGACGTGTTTGTCAGCAAAACACAGGATATTTTCAATATCCAGCTTGCCGAAGGGTGGCATTCGCCGCAGTGTTAACGCTTCACCTCACCTCGAGCTTCTTTTGCATGGGGGTGCGGGCCACATCCGGCCAGACAGGACGTGGTTAATATCCAGAGTTTTGCAGTCACGAGTCTAAAACGTTTTATTTTGAAAAAGGCACAGTGCTGTCCCACAGTGGAGTCCCTAGTGCTCCGTCTATAAAGGAAGTTCTGATGATAAGCTCTTCAACATTGTTAAAATAAATTGTTGATCATCCCTTTAGTTGTCAATATAGGATCCGATTGCCAATTGGCAGAAGCCCAGCGCTACCATTGCACGGTTGTAGGGGTGTTCCCGGGGGAATGTGCCATTAGGAGGGTCGGGATTATTGGTGAATACTTTAAATATGCAGAATTACATTGCAAGCGCTGAACTTGTTTGTTTTTAAGTTTAATAAATCTTTAGTTAGGTATTTACTGATTTCTGTAATTGTATTTTTCAGTCGCTATGCATAAGCCGGATACATACTTTCGGCTTCCTCATGACATGTCCTCCTCCGGCCGTGTCTGCCTGACCCCCTATGCAGACGACTGATACATACTTTCTGCTTCCTCATGACATGTCCTCCTCCGGCCGTGTCTGCCTGACCCCCTATGTAGACTGCAGCTGTCGACGGACACTGAAAATATGTACTTGCCAAATGTACCAACAAATGAAGTCTAAATTGCTGGATTTGATTTATTTAGGATATTTACGTTTTTTCACATCACACTTATACAAAATCAGTACTTCTACTACTGTGGTAGTAGAAGAATGTTGATATATCGGGGCTGTACACTTACTTTATTAGGTGGTAGCAAAGGTGCGAAGATTTCAGCAGCACAAACACATTTTGTAGCACACAAGTGGATCGTTACACAATTTGAGAAATAGGCCGTTGCCACTCCTTATAGTTTGGCCTTGAATTTTTAAATGAGGAAATCCAATTAATAATAACTCATAATAATTATATTGAAATAAATAATAAATAACAAGAGGGACAGACAAAAGGCTACAAAAAAAAGAGAATACGACATAAGGGACGGTAAGAAACAAAGTAATCCAGGAAAACAATATACAGGACAAATGGAATATCAGCAAGGGGCCTGTCAGTATTTCTTTCATTGAATTTCTTTAAAAATATGTAGACGCATAAAGCATTATGACAAGTTAATCGACTAACCAATCACATGAGTGTGATGAAGTCACTGCTGTCCAACAGGTTTAGTCACCGGTTTCCGGTCTTCAATGAGCTGACGTTTACAGTTGAATTGTGTTTAATAGGGCGATTGTTTAGGGAAGGGTACTTTATAATTTGCCTATTGTGTAGAAATATTAATCAAACAATGGCTCTATAGAGAGGAGGGCGGCTGCCCGACCGTCTCCTGCGCAGATACGCCGCTAGACACACGGGATTCAAACCGGCGATCTCGTCTTTAGTTCACCGCCTTTTTCTTGGTTGTCATCATTCTGGATGGTTAAGGCAACGTTATTAACTACCGAAAAGTACCTTTTAAGTTTGGTTTCATGTCTGACTAGTTCAATATCTTGTAGCTTCTATGCTAGCTGTTCGCAGTACTGTTCAGTTAACGAGACCAACAGGAAATGTAGTTTTTAGAAGTGTAATTAGTTGCATGTAACTGTTCATAGGCCAAAACAGAGTGGTAGTGAGTTAAGGACAGGGCATACAGGTATACCAACCCAACAGAAAAAGACTGGAATGCACCAACCTTTTAAATACGCCATCCTATGGACATTGCAGCTGAGCCATATCTTTGAGCGGTACTTATGCTCTTTCAAGAAAAGAAAACATGGAAGAAATGTCCAATAATTGTTATACCTTCTGTCGCCACCGGTCCTGGAGCACCCTTTTGTCTTCCTCGTCCAACAAGGTCCCCCTCAGCAGACCCTGCCGCGGCCACCACGTGCTCTTGGGTCTTTAGGAAAGAAATGATAGACGTTCATAAAACCATGAACACATTCCATGAAAAAAGGTAAGGGTTAACCACATCTGACCTACTTACTACATTTTGGCTCGGATTATATAAACGTAGTACATAATATGAACTATAAAGTATTGAAATTAAACATTGTTAATAAAAAGACACAATTAACTATTTTTTCAATTTCATGCAGAAATAATCAACTTACCACTCCAGGTGTCCCCGTTTCTAGGCCACGCGCACGGCCCCTTGACCTTGCTCGTGCACGACCCGTCATGTTCAAGGTGTTTTAATTTCTGCAACCAGAGATAAAGTTGTTTCAAATGATGAACAACTAACGCAAAACCAGCACCTCAGAATCGGTATGATGTGATTGATGGATTGGATTTGACATATACGTCCAACTAATATCCTGACATCTAGTCATGTTGAACCAAGTTAAGAGTAAAATCAAAGATGGCGTAGCACACGACGTTACTTCCTCATAAGAGTTACGTATTCGAGCCTTGGTGAATATAACGTAATATAAAACACTTCAATTTCGTTTTTGTAGATATAAGTCTGAGCGCTTGAGTGCTAACAAACCAACTCTTTGGGCCTACGACATGAAACTCGACGAACGTCCACGTGGTCCACCGAGGTCAAATCGACTTCATCAAAACTATACCATATATAACGTTACCCTGCAAGGCCAACTACGCAACTTTCAAACCGGCTAACCTTACTGCTATTCCAGTTGGCTAGCTAATTTGCTCATCTAAATGGGTTGATACGAATTGCAAGTATTTGGTCTACATAATTTAACTATACTAACAAACAATGATATGGAATTGATATGAAAAAATATTAACTTAAAAACCGGTTCATACACTCACTATCCAAAGCAGCGGTATTCTTCCCCCCACTTCTTAATTTTCACCTTGCGCAAATTAAGAAAAAAAATACCGCCCAATAAATTTAAGAGACTTTTCACTTGCAGAATTCATACGCCAAATCTTTTACTTCGATATTTCCCAATGTTTACATACTTGTATTATCCCGTCACTAATTACTTACAATAAAATATATGTATTTCAATAAGCATTCACTTCTTTAAGAAGATTTATTTTTGAAGACCACCAAGAACTATTTTACTCGGCGTAATGATGGTAATGCTATGGTGTTTAAAAGACAATGTGCAAACTAATAGATGACCACTAGATGGAGCCAAAGCACCTACGTTGTATATAGTGTGGGTTTCTGAAACAATGCAGTGTGGCTTTCTGAATAATATTAATGAAGAAAAACCACACATGAATTATCCAACAACTCCGATAATTTAAATTTTGAATCACTACATGTTCGACATTGAGTTTAATGGGATTAATATTATTAATACTATTATTGTTATTATAATAATACAAATATAATAATAGTAATAATGATAATAATAATAAAAATAGTATTAGTATAAAAACGCTTTTAATTTTGTCCTCTTGTACTGTGAACAATTTAACAAAATTATACAAAAATGAGATTTACACTAAAATGAGCTGTGAAAAAAAACCTCTTCAATGTAGCATCTGATCATAATTCCACATTTCTTCATCTACATTTGCTCTTCAATCCTAATTCTACCATGCAAAGCCAGACACCTTGGAGGGAATTTGAAGAAGATGTATGCAAGTCTTTCATGTCTAAGATCTAAGAAGATTATGGAGTCAGACCTCAGGGACCCTGTCTGAGAGAAACAGTTTACTTCAGGAAAAGAGACAAAGAAGCAGAATGTGGCACATACTTGTCAATAATTGTGTGTAGTGTAATGAGTGTCAAGACATTTTTAAGTAGCCTATTCCAAAAGGTCTTTTGAATTAATTTCCTCTCCTTATTTTTATCTTAATTTCAGTTTTACAATACAGATCACTCAACTTGCATTAAATCAATCAGCAGATAAGACATTTTAAGCTGTACATTTGTTTTACATTCTGAATTACAGTAAACCATTTAGGTCTTATCAAACCATTGGAACTGCAAACATGAGGTCTCTAGGTCATCCAGTCCACAAATGTAACATCTTACACAGTACGTACCAGGAGTGCTCTTGTAATGAAAGGTGAGCGGTTTGGCCTTTGGCTGACTATGCCCCTGATATCATGAGCCCTGATAACAATAAAAGCATACAAGCATAGTGAAACAAAAATGGTAAAAAAAAGAAAGTTATCTGAGAGAGAGAGAGCGAGAGAGAAAGAGAGAGAAAGAGAGAGAAAGAGAGAGAAAGAGAGAGAGAGAGAGTCTACTTAATGACTGCATGTAAATGTAAATCTTCCTACTTTTCCTTCATGTTTGCTGACCTCCTCTTCCTGTGCGTAGCGTCTAATGTCACATCAACATGTTTCTCTATCAACACATGCTGGAGGAGTTGGAATACATATGGGGGAAGCTGGAGAAGAAGAAGGGGAGATCAAAGCCTTCACACTACACATCACATCACAATGCTGCCATAAGCTTAGAATCCTGATTGGAAAACTAGAACAATCAGTTATTCTGAATCCTCAGCCCCCACTATGCCATGATATCAGTAAGCGGGTTTAGGGAAATTAGATTACGTGGATATTCCTTCTGTGGAACCTAATCTGCTCCGTATCTCGGTCTTCCTCTATAAAACAGCGAACACACACACACATACACACACAAACACACACATGCATGCACGCACTCACGCACAGATGCATGCGCGCGCACACACGGTCGCATGCAAGCAAACACACATTCAAGCCCACATGGATTCCTAATCATGTTCAGATTGAGCAGATAACCATTAAAGACGCTGCGACTGAAATGTTGTCTCTAATGATGCTAGAAAACTAGAAAACGACCCTGCCTCTATCCAACTCAGTGACACGGCACAGTAATATGTTTACTGTTGTCTACCACAGCAAGTCCGATGTAAGTCAAACTAAAAATAAATAGTCTGTCCTGGTCAGTGAGTTGGCCTTTAATATGTCTGGATATAAATTCAGAAACATTTTGGTCAAAATAACAAATTAAATAAACATTTGTTTTCAGGAATGTAGGAGCTCTTCAACATGTTTGTTTAATGACTGATTGTATGGATTTATTAACATTGTAAATGCTATGCCAACCTCATACCTGTGTGTGTGGTGGAGTATGTGTGGTTAAAGGCTGACGGCCCGAGTCAGGTTGATCGGGCTGTGGGGCTCGGAAGAGCTGCACACCTGTGGTGCATTAAGCAATCAATGCATCATCATCATCATCATCATGATGATGATGATGATGATGTACACAAGTTTAACCAGCCATCATCACACACACTGGGTTACACTGCATGCAACCCACCTTCTTACTCCACAATAAACTTGTTTTCTTCAACTACCTGTGTCCTGGTGGCAGAGGGGCCCAATAAAGCCACCTAGGTGGCGCATGGCTAGAGCAACTGCCACACGTATTTATATTACTGTATTTAGTCATACTTTTGTCTTGGCATACCCTGAGTATGTGCAGAAATGCAGGCCAAACTTAAAGCCTTTGTTGTATATTTTGGGGTCTTGATGGATTGGTGAGGCAGTTTGAGGAGGAGGATGCTGTCGTAGAGAAAGAGGTTTGGGGGGGTCTGACCACAGCAGTGCCCTGCCGAGGCGCTCTCTCTCTCTCTCTCTCTCTCTCTCTCTCTCTCTCTCTCTCCCTCCCTCCCT
>OOFG01048078.1:3996-19498 GCA_900323295.1 Molva molva
GAAACAAATGAGTAATGAACTATTAGTAATATTAGTAATAAACCATAATTAACATAAGTAGAATAATTGATTTGCAACCAACCATCTCTCTCTCTCTCTCTCTCTACACCTCTCTCTCTCTCTCTCTCTCTCTCTCTCTCTCTCTCTCTCTCTCTCTCTCTCTCTCTCTCTCTCTCTCTCTCTCTCTCTCTACCCCTCTCTCTCTCTCTCTCTCTCTCTCTCTCTCTCTCCCTCTCTCTCTCTCTCTCCCTCTCCCTCTCCCCCTCGCGCGCGGCTCACTCCCTCCACTTCTCTGCTGCAGTCAAGGAAAAATATAGCGTGCAGTACACAGACCCGCGATGTTAACAGCGCTCAGCCCGTCGCTGCTTTCGCTGCTGCTTTTTTTGTCATCTTCTGAAGGGTAAACGGATTACTGCCACGCCAAAGGGAACGCCATTGGCCTGCGATAGCGTACCTGCCTTTTCATATTTCGTCGCTATATTAGCCTATGTTCGTTAAAAAAAAATAGAGATTCACGATCCATTCATCTGACGTTGTATTTAAAATAGACAACTGTTACCATGCGTATGTTCAGCCTATTGCGGTGATATAGCGCACAACATGCGGCGGGCTTTTCTAAGGCATCGAGAGAGCCGTGAGTATGTAGACGGATTTATATTTTAAGAAAGGACAAATATTGGCTTATTCCTAGTTAAATAAGTATTTGCTGATCTGTCCTACACCTCACATTTAGAGGCTTGTGTCCTATTTCATCAAAAAAGAGAAGGCAGTGTTATTCTCTTTCTCTGTCTGTAATTGCATTATAGTAGCTTATTCCCCCCATGAACAGGCTGTTCGTCTCTTCTGGTGCGAACAGAAGAAGTCCACTGCGCTGAGAACAAAGCCTCGACTTTTAGCACCTTGGACAGCGAACATCGGAGTTACCGATCTCATAACTCGTCTCTTTAACTCGTCTACATATCGGACTCTCGTAGTCAACTCTTAACACATTTGGTTTTTAAATCGAGCCGATATGTCTCGAATCATTGCTTAACTTCTTCCCGGGTCACTTATCGATGGTGTTAAAACGACAGCGTCATTTTGTCAGAGAGTCGCGCGTGCTGGCGTCTTCATCCTAGTTCTGAGGGTCTCGTGCGTATAATCAACACGTGTAAAAGTTTCCCCGAATCCCCCATAACCAAGGCAGGCCATTGGAACAACTTTTTTTTTGTAATTTCGTAGTATTTCATTTTATTTGAACAAATGCAAGATTTGTACTATTGACAATCGGAACGCACGCGCCGCTCCGATGACAAATTGTGCCGTTCGACAGCCAATGGAAAACAACCCACCGTCTGACGCGCAGACAACTACCTGAGAGCAGAGTTGGAGTGGAGCGTCGCAGCGTCCCTATCCAAGTCACCAATAGCCTACCTCCAAGTTCCAAACCTTCCGTCATGGCCATGCCGTGCCAAAGTCTACCAGGCGTGCGGCGCCCCGTCGTCCGTCATTCTCTGACCTTTGCCTGGCTCATGTTGCTCCTGTCTTGGTCCTGCCCGGCTCTAGGCAAGAAGAAGCTCTACATCGGTGCTCTGTTCCCCATGAGCGGAGGCTGGCCCGGGGGCCAAGCCTGCCTCCCGGCCGCCCGAATGGCCCTCAACCTGGTGAACCGGAGGAGCGACATCCTGCCAGACTACGAGCTGGAGCTGATCCACTACGACAGCATGGTGAGTAGCTCTGATCCAAATCTAACTGCAGCCGGCTTGAGGAGGTACACTCAAAAGTTCACTAAATGCAGAGGTTGATCTGAGACGCAGCTTGTGGTGACAAATGCCGGCTGTTGCATTATGTACGACTTATTTATTGGCCTTACTAGTAGACTACTACATGCACACTTCCACTTCAAATGGGGCCATGGCCCCTGAGAAGGGCTCTTGCTAATGTAACTATAGCAGCGCAGCAACTGCATCATTGGGCAATTGGCACAAGAGCAGCGGGCATGTGTCCACATCACACAGAGAAATGTAACGCAGCCATATCCCAGAGCGTGCCCTGATGGTAGCCACTAGCCGCTGTCCACCGACATGTTGGGATGCTCTGCAATTCACCATTTGGTTTTGTCACCTCGCAAACTTCTATTGACTACCACATCTCCCAGCTCTATCTGTGTGTGTTTGTGTGTGTGTGTGTGAGGGAAGCCTGTGTGAAATTTGCTCTCTCTCTCTCCTCTCTCTCTCTCTCTCTCTCTCTCTCTCTCTCTCTCTCTCTCTCTCTCTCTCTCTCTCTCTCTCATGAGCACGCAACACATTTTAAGTGTTTCAAATTAATAGTTTGCTATCCATTAATTTGCGTCTGTTGTGTAATTTACGCCCTGTATCCCTCAAAATTAATCTCAATATCAGCGGTGAATTAAGCCATTATGTTGGAGATCTCAATTATCTATACTTAGTGTTTACGATTAGACAAATGTTAAATTGTCACCAAGAATCAATAGATTTATAAAAAAAAAAAAGATCAGGATGATTGGAAAAGGCCATTGCTGTTATTGACGTGACTGGATCGGTAAGTGACGTAGGTTCCCACCCCACCAACCCTATTCTGGCCCAAGCCCCATCCTCTCACAAACCAGCGACGTCTCAGACTGGTAAATACACTGCGTAAAAACCTGAATTTAACAATTTCTTTCTCGACAACATCGTAACCATCTCTAGCGTTACCCCTAGCCAATCTAATGCATCCAATCGACTTGTAATATAATTGTAAAATGTGTTATTAGCTAAACTGTTACAACCCCTGGCCAAGACCACCTGTCAATCACAGCGCTATGGGCGGGGCATGTCGAGTTACGACTAGAGAAAAATAACCGAACCGGATTAGTGTGCGGATAGCAGACAAAGTAACTGTTAATCGATGTACACCTCAAAACCTTGCATTTTATAGAAACGCTATGGCTGGAGATGCAAGGGAAACCGCTGAAATGAAGGAAAAGAGGAGACGGGAACGACAATCGGGTATGTGGATTAGTAGCAGATCGAATAGACGATGTACATTGTGCACACTGTGAGCCTAGTACCATAGTTCTCATGGTCTGGGGAGGAGGATTGGGATTGCCTTTGTTGTTTTTCTTCGACGTTAAAACTGGTTTCAAGACCAAATCAACACATTTTCAACGTTGGACAGTAGCGAGCTAAAAAGTAATTTAACTCTCTTATAGATTCAGATGTGTTTGCTGATACTGAAGGTATACGCTTCTACCTGAATAGTTGCATGCCAAAGGCCAACCCTAATAAAAACTAGACATGTCGCCGTGTGGTTGCGTGAGCCAATTCGTCGTGTGCGCAATGTTCCGCGAGCATGCTGAGATGTTAATGATCGTGAGTTATGGCGCCCCCTGTCGCCGAAGAGGTCCTTTACTTTTTGGAGGCCTGCTTAAGCCCGGTTTCGATACGTGTACCAACTTTGACAACCCTGAGTTGTTCGCCTTCGGAATGGTTGAAGTGTTTTTTCCCCATTGACTTCCATTATAAAAAATTGCTTGCTGATCACCTGCAACAGTGGTAATTTTAAATTGACCCTGTGATGTCATTTTGTTATCTATCAAAACGAAACTTTCCAAATTACCTAAGGGGATGGTCCTTGATGGGCACACCAAATTTTAGGCATCTGGGGTTCTCTGAAGCGGACTTTGGATTTGTTGAACAATGAACAATGGCTATTCATATTCTTTCGTAAATCGGCCATAACTCGGCCATATTTTATATAATCAAAACCAAAATATTACCATAAGGTTTATGGGTCGGGTTTTACGATTTTTTTCAAGGTTTTCCAAAACTTTCAAGGTACAGCAAAATCTATCCTGACGGACCTTATGGGTCTCAATTTGAAAATGATTCAGCATGTCAAATAAGGCTCAGACACCAAGTTCAGATTTTTTTATAAAACGGGGCGCTGCTCACAGCCGTATAGGTTTGACCATTAGTTATAGCGCCCCCTGTGGTCATAGCGGGACAAAACTTTTTGGAGACCTCCGTACTTCCGGTCTACACATGCTTATTTAATTTGACATTTCTCAGGTGTTCAGGTTTGGAGTGGTTGATTTTAGCGTTTTTGCCCCATTCACTTTCCATATTAAATATTAATATTGTAAATATTAATAAAAAAATATATATGCAAAATTATAAAAATCGTAGGAATAGCGCACTGTACCGATATATGTGCAATTCTTTGCAATGGGCTACATTTTTATACCTGCAACACTGTAGGAGGAGATAATTACGGAAAATCAGGCGGAAGAATAATAATAAAAATAAACATGATTACAATAGTGTGGCTTGCTTTGCAACCACACTAATAAGAAAAATAGTAAGACACAAGATAACAATAGTGTGGCTTGCTTTGCAATCACACTAATAAAAAGGCGATTAAGTTCAGTGCTCACGATCTCAAGTGAGGGTTAGGTTTTTGTTGATAGAACGCTTCACGAATGTGTGAAGCGAGGATTATGGTTAGGGTTAGGATTAGGGTTAGGCAATTGCCAGCAATTGGGCTACTTTTGAATACGTTAGGCTGAAAAAAATTGCATTGGGCGGGTACATAGAGTTTGGGCTGGTTTTGAAAAAACTGGCGAGATTATTATATATATTTTTACAAACGTCAATCAATACCAATAGACATGAGGTTGAGTTGACGTTTCGATTTAACCTGATAACGTCAGTATTTAGGGGTGGGAGCTGGGCACCTGTCCAATAGTAATTAGGGGCGAGGGAGGGCCATCAGTCTTCTCACGCAAACCTCCGCGCCAGCTGTTGGGGAGACTTGATTCATCGATGTATTAGTCGAGCTGGCGTTGACTGTACATAGTTCTCCGGTTGAAGTTCTCTAAGTTCTTGAAAGATGATTTCAAGTTGAAGTTCTACTTAAATGTAAGATCAATTTATACATGCCTATTTTGAGGGTTGTTTTATTTCAGTTCATGTACCAAACACATTTTATGTGGCTGTGTCCCTGCACACGGACCTGTTCCTTGTCTACCACCTAACGTAATAGTTATTACGTTAATTAGGTCGCATTCAGGTGTTTATTGTGCTCACGCATTGGCCTATTTTGTGTGTTGTGTATTAATGTCAGCTCATTGATGTAAGACACATTTTATGCTGCTGTCAGTGTGTTCTTTACACGGACCTTGTGAGGTGTGCGTGTGTGTGAGAGATAGATGAGAGATGTTCCTTGTATACCACATAACGTCATAGTTAATAAGGTTGCATTTAGGTGTGTATTCGCGTATTTGTCATTGCAAAAGTGTATGGTTAATCGGTTTTCTGGCAATATACTTTTTGGGCGGGTTTTTGGTTGATTGGGCGGTTTTTAGACTGTAGTTGGGCTGGAAATTGCCAATCCGATCTGGCAACACTGGCGCCAATGTCGTTCCCATCAAAAAAGGACTGTTTTATAACCGTACGTCGAGTCAAACCAATCTAGACATACAGCGATAGATTTACATGGTCCACTCCCACATTATCTAGGATAAAGACATGGTTCATCCTTATGCATAAACTACTGCCAGTTCCTGCCCTGGGTAACCGTGCCAAAAGCTCACAGGGATAACGATAACGGTGCTTCCTAAACTGGCATAAAAGGCCTACGCCGTCATCCAGTTAAACGTCTTTATGAGTAGCCTCCCCATAGCCGACTCATTACTTAACATTTGGAAAATACTTAGGCAACTAAATTAACTAAGCACTGGATTTGACCAAGCTTGCACGCTGTATTTACGATGTATATTTAAGATATGTATTACTTGTTAATATTTGCACTTTCACCCAAACATTTTATTATTAGCCTCTGTTATCTGTGACGCAAAATATGAGTTTCCACGTGAGTTGACAATAAAGATGTCTAATGAAATAGTACGTCTGCGCATGTCTGGTATGTGCTAAAGTATAGGCTACAGTTTGACCGCAATTAAATAGGCCTACATATAAAATAGGAAGGTGTAGTCTACTGAGCACTTAGGGTTGGTGTGCCACATCATTCATCCACCAAGCAGTCCACCAGCGTTGTTTCTGTCGTGTGCAGTGCACAACTCTCGTGACTCCCGCCTCTGGAATGCTCTGCCAGGGATGACGTGTGAGAAACAGTGGGCCTGGATCATCATGGAACAAAATGGTTTTTCAAGTTTGTCCCATGTGGCGAGTAACACAGCATTTAGTGCACAACCGCGGGCAGTTATAACTGGGTATAGTTCCCAAAGGCTCGAAGTGCAATCTTAATAATCTTTACAATGTTTGTTTGTCTGCAAGAGGTCGAAGCAATCACAATGTTGTTCCTTCAACTTCAAAGACAGCACACAAGTCCCTGACAAATCGGTGTATTTATAGAATGTAACCGTTTGTTTCTTCAGTAAGGCCAGACACACCCTGTAGGCGTAGCACTTCATTTTAACCGCTTCCATGTGCTTCTCCTTAACTGGAAGGATGTGTGGAGGATCCTGTAAAAATATAACCCCAGTCGCGGCGGAAATTAAAGTGCAGACGCTGGAACCAAGCGGGTCTGTGCGCTTGCAAGATGACAGTACTGCGCGCGCATTTCACAACGACAATTAAAAGTTCGAGAAAAAGTGCTTTTTCGTTTTGAGTGTCGAGTTTTGTACACGCGTAGAAATTGTTCTATCAGTGAAAGTCACCAATGTGAAAGTCACCACCTATATTGCAGCCGACTGGCCTCTACACTATTTGAAGTTGGCAACACAAGAATCCAACAGTTGGGTATCTGTCACGAAAATATGTAGTCCTAGATTGACATTCCAAGCTGTAGTCAAAATCAAAAAACTTAAACGAGGAGTAAAACGTACATTTTTCTATGTTTAGTTAGGACTTTTAATTCGTACCTACCTTCGGTCCGAAGCGCAAAATCTCTTCCTCCCCTCTTCTGTATTTTCTTTTATTCCGATAATTTTGGTAGGCCCTTGTTAGAAAGTAGGCTGTTGACTGGGATGTGTCTCCTCTCCCGGAGTTGTTGTGTCCGCCTAGCAGAGACGACGGCGGTGAGGAGTTGGTTGTCGTCTGCCAAGCCAAGACTCCACTCAACTAGTTCCTCGGAAATGCAGCTGCGGGCTGAACAGCTGAAAGTTGTGACGTACACCCAGCCAATAAATCACAGCGCACGTGAAACCGCTGTCCACATGGAATCATAACAATATACATGATTTTGTTTAACAAAGTTAAAAGCGCCATTACAATCATTCTGAGATTAGTTTTACTTATGGAGATACCATATTCAAGCTGAGTACCATATTGTTACATCATTTCCCCTTAAAGTCACCAAGGCAGCCACCCCCTTCTCGACATGTCTCATATCCGCGACACATAGGCCTAAAGACCGTTCTTATTCGACCTATATATGTACATAATAGACACACAAACAAAACAGATTGCTGCCGTCTACATTTTGTTCACATAATTGTATTTATAAAATTAAATTTTAACCAAACAGCGCTTATTTTATTCGTCATAATCGAAAATCAAATCCCTGATCACTGTTATATATGACTACAACAAATCTACTACGTTTAAGTCGTTTGGTAAATAAACATTCAGAAATAGACGTATTCAATCATCTAGCAAGCACCTAATGAACCACATCAAATGTGGTGCGAAACATTATGTTCTACACAAGCATTTGGAAAGATTGTTCTATAAGATTTGAATGCAAATTCTTTGCTTCTTCATTCCCGCCTTCACGTTGTTTTTTTTTTCATTCATGGTAGACAATCTGGACACAATGAGCACTTCCATAGCATCCTGGAAGCATTTCCTTTATATACACACACACACGTACACGCACACACACACTTATTTTGTCATTAAGTGCTATAGAGTAGTTTAAAAACATCCTAAAATCTTTTTCTATCATTTAGATAGATAGAAGATAAAACAAATGAAGGATCATGCTACCAATAGTAGTTATTGCATCTAGAAAATTAAGAGAATTTGCTTAGCAAAGTTTAGCATAGTTAAGGCCATAGTATGTCACAAAGGGATAGTTACGTATCACAATAGGGACAATGGCAATAACAAAACGCTTGATACAGCTGCAAACCTGGAGATAGGGACTTAGATATTGTGGGAAATCAGTGTGTGTGTGTATATCTGTATGTTTGAATGTGTGTTGAAGTGTGGCCATAGTCATCAAATTGGACAAAAGTAGGGACCCATCCATACTGCCTTTCCTGGGTTTAATGAATTGATGGATCGGTCTAGTGAATCGTCCTTCACAAACATCTGGCATACATCCTACTGTAGTCTGCTATCGGACCTGATATCCGACACCTGTTTCGGCGGCGGTTTGTCCCTAAATGATACCAATCAGATCTCAGTGTGAGGAACACATGATGTTCACACGTATTTCAAGGTGGCTCATCCCATCCGGCCCTAAACCGAGACCCCCTGGTGTCCTGTCCTATGTCTCCACGCCCTGTGCCTGGTGTCCTGTCCTATGTCTCCACGCCCTGTGCCTGGTGTCCTGTCCTATGTCTCCACGCCCTGTGCCTGGTGTCCTGTCCTACGTCTCCACGCCCTGTGCCTGGTGTCCTGTCCTACGTCTCCACGCCCTGTGCCTGGTGTCCTGTCCTACGTCTCCACGCCCTGTGCCTGGTGTCCTGTCCTACGTCTCCACGCCCTGTGCCTGGTGTCCTGTCCTACGTCTCCACGCCCTGTGCCTGGTGTCCTGTCCTACGTCTCCACGCCCTGTGCTTCATGACTAATCCTCCTTGTCTCTGGCTGCCCGCTCCACGCTGAGCAGCTCCTCCCCCCCCACGCGCGGCGTCATGCGGATGACCACAGCGCCGTCGCCGCTCTCCGAGACGGCGTCCTCGTCGCCGGGGGCCCGGGCCTTCGGGATCGGGGAGCGGCGGTGCATCGGAGAGGGAGGCGGCGCGGCGCCCTAGAGGAGGAGAGAGGAGTGTGGTCCATTGAGTCGTGTTGCTGTCAGTCTACTATGGGTGTGGGAGAAAGAGTTAGGGTTAGGGTTAGGCTACTTCTGAACCACGTACACGGCAAATACAAACCTAAGTAGAGAATGCAGAAAGTGCCAGGTCACTTGTTATGGTTTATATGCAAGTGACACAATTTCACAGAGGTGTAGTCGTAGGAAAAACACAGGTGTCACTCATAACGCTGATTATGGGTCTGCACCTCTGAAGTGGGTCTACCAGGGCACGGGTAGCAGACTTATCTTCCCTAGTTTAGTCTACTACCCGTGCCCTGGAGCAGACCCATAGTTAGTGGTATGAGCGACACCAGTGATTGTCCTATGACGACTCTTCTGTGAAAAATAACCCCATTTCAGTAGCCGTGTGAGACGTAACCCCACAGGTGGGATGTTTCGTGTTTGGTTAAGTCTTTACACGTCCAAGTGACATGGTGAGCACCTCGGTAGACATGTAGCTCTTCTTCAGCTTGGCGAAGGTTCCCTCGAAGCCCGCCTCCTCGGTGACCTGCAGCGCTGCCTTGAACAGTTCTGGAGTTTGCGGTCGCATCAGGATCACCTCCACTGTTCCCTTGTCTACCTTCGTGTCGGTCTTTACATCCTTGGTCAACATCGTCCTGCAGGGAGAAAGGGAGACACACACACAGTATGTGTGTAAGTGTGTGTGTGGGAGGGCATGCAGCTGTGTGTCGAGGAAGGAAACTCGTGGAAACACTCACTCAACCAAATTACACACACACACACACACACACACACACACATACACACACACACACACACACACAAAAGCATTTCAAAAGGTTGTTCTATTCGATTTGAATGGTAATGCTTTGCTTCTTTATTCCCGCCTTCACGTTTTTTTTCTTAAATATTTTCCTTTTCATTCATAACCTTTTGGAACTTTTCCTGCTCTGGACAGAGTACGGGCACACACACAAGCACACACTCACGCACGCGCGAACACACACACATTCCTGCAACTAACAAGCTAAATGACGGCATGGTGTTATGCCTAAGGAGCTGAAGGGGCACCAGGCTGGGCAGGGGAGGATCACGGGACTGGGATTATCGTGGCTAATTACCTACTGGCCTGATAACACAATCAGCAACTAGTCTGGCCTCATCTCATCCTGAACCCAGAGAGAGACCAGCTACAGAATGAAGAACAGGTTTCAGGAGATAGGGAAACGTGTGAAACCCAAATCAACCATCACCTCAGCAATCACCTTGACCGGACTTTAAAAGAAAGCGCTATGTAGGGGTTGATTATGAATGTGTTAATGTGGTTGTGTGTGGTGCGACCAATTCCAGCGTTTGTGTTTGTCGCGCCTCTGACACAGCCTTGTAGTATTAGTAGTAGTAGGAGTAGCAAACAACCACACAGGCAAGCCAAAAAGCTAGCATCTTCTGACGCTGTGGATCAAGCACTGAGGCTCCACCCTCACTTGGCCTTCTTCCTCAGCAGTTTCTGGGATTCAGGGTAGTGCACAAGGATCTCGGCCAGGTCCTTCTTATCCAGGATGAAGACGTTGACGAATCCGTGAGCCTTTACGTTGGCTGTACGCCTGTTGCCTCCGCCTCCAGCCAGCAAGCTGAAAAAGGAAAAAATACAATAAAAATGATGTTAGTGTTTCTGCCTGCACACACACAGCGGTTCAGCTACCTCAATCTGTCTGTAGGAATTCTGAAAAGCGCCAGTCCCGGTCATGTTGTGCACATGCACTCCGTTATGGTTCATTGATTTGTCCCGTCCTACTGAGTGACTCAGAGACTCTCACCTGATCTCCCCAAACACCGAGCCGGCCCGGATGGTGACGAACACAATCTGCAGGTCAGGACCCCCGACCACCTGGACCTCCCCCTGCTTTATGATGTACATTTCTCTGCCGATCTCGCCCTGCAACCACGATCACACAAGGTTATCACACAAGGTTATTGTCCTGCACATGTACACGTGTGTAATATTGGCACGCATTTGTATTGGTCATACTCATGCATGCTGCACATAGGCAGTCATGACACTGTGTGGCGAAGTTGTTGTTGTTTTCAATGGTACCTTTTTGCAGACAAAGTCTCCGGGTAGGTAGACAACTGACTTGAGTCTTGTAAGCATGTCAAAAACCATCTGTCTGTCGCATCCCTGAGGAAGGACAGATAGACAGAGGGAGATAAATGTGTATTTGGTTGTATATAAAACCAAATGAGTATTGAAAACGTAAAGTTATATGATAGGATGATGTCATAGCAGTAGTTGTGTGTGTGTAGTTGCACCGCCCGCTGACCTGGAACAAGGCTACTTTACTGACGATGGAGTAGTTGACATCTACGGCGATGTCCAGCCTCATCTTATCAGGGAGCTGTATCAGCAACTCCTGCTCGTCTGCAGCCAGACAAACAGACACATAGACAGGACATACAGGATGGTTGAAACACTGTCATGAGAAATCAGTTGTGTCCATGATTAAACTAAACAAAAACAAAATACATTTTACAATGTGACTTTTCCTCGCCATGGTACTAAACAGTACATTTGGTTAAGTCTCCTAGCAACAACATCCACGTCAGTAAGTCTTACCCAGCATGCCCTGAATCTTCCACGTGTAGTCATACCAGGTCTTGATCCGGTTCTGGACGTCCCGTGGGATGTGATACGAGGTCATGTACTTGATGGTGCTGTCCATGCACGCACGGTAGTAGTTTTCACCAGCTGTGGCCGCCCCCACCACATCTCTCATCTAGGATATCAAAGGTTGGAAAAAACACAGTCAGTAGGGAGTGGGGAGGTCAGTTTTAGACTGGCAGACAAAAAAATACATGACCAAGCTTAGGATTTAGAAGTGGTCTGACCTGACCAATCATGATGGAGAAGGCAAAGACGCCCACAAAATAGTTTAGGAGCTGGAAGACGATTTCAAAGACGGTGGTGGGGTCTGGCAACCCTCCGATGGTGATCAAGGTCTTCACGGCAAAGTAGTAGCACCGAATATAACTACATAGCATAGGAAAATATGCTTTATCTCCTGGAATATTCAAAACACTCATTTCATAAATGTATTGTTAATACAAATCTCGACGTAAGTATGCATCAGACGTGGTCATAGATCCTTACGCGTTGCCTTTGCCGTTGTAGACCCATTTGGTCGAACCCAGTCCCTCATAATCTGAGCCCCAGTAGAAGAGACATGCATTGATGTGCAGGGAGTACAGGAGGTAGGCAGTGGTTCGGATGACCCTGGAAGGAGTAAACATGGGTTAAAGTACAATGTATGGCTGCACAATGAATGGCATATTAATCGAAATCTACATTTTCGCTTCTGCAATTAGATAATTGTGAAAGGTCGAATTTAATTTATAAACAAAAAAAGGAAACAATTTAATAAATCAGATTTTGCACACCTGTTAAATTAGAATCAAATTACAAACCATTACCACTCAGCAATTGCTTTATTATTGTTTTATATGCAGTAGGGGCCACATAATATTAATTGAATGGATCATTTAATAGATAATGGATAATTCGCAATAAATAATTGCAATTTTCATTTTTGTCATTATAGTGCAGCCCTTTTACAAGGTGAGTGTGTTATTGACCTAAATGCAGAAGATAGTGATGTTGGTGTCCACTTGGTTTGTGTTGTTGTTCTTCGTAGATTCCTTAATTTCCTTACCTGTAGATGTAGGCCTTTTTCATCACTGCCTCCACGCGGTCATTGAACTCTGAGAAGACCATGTACTAGAAGACAGAGCCAGACTGGTCAGAGTTTGGCTATTTTATATTCACCATTCTGTACGAGCAACCCTTTCACACGTTCCTCATGTAGCCAGCATGCAAAATCACCTTGAGCAGTCGGGGGAATCGCAACAGTGAGTTGACTCCAGTGAAATAGTAAAACACCTCCATGGGAAACAGGCATATCAGATCCATCTGTAAGACAGAACGTTTCACTACAGAGGTGTTCAGGGCGATGCTGCTTTGGGGATAGGATTCAACACATCTCTGCAGGTTTGACCTCTTACCTTGAATCTCTCCGTAGTCATGTAGTGTTCTCTCATTTCCTTTTTATCGCACTACAATAGAAACACCCAGATGAAATCAAGGCGTTTAGTGATGTTGTTTTTTTTAACTGTAATGCATATCCTCAGCAATAAACTGATAAGTAAGCATGCATTATCAGGCCAAAGATAAAAGTAATTTTCCACTGACCACAATGTCTCCACCACGAACAAACTGCAGCCTGGATTGGAAAATGACCATGTCTGTGATGTAGATCAGATCGCAGGTGTAGTCCATGAGGAGCCACATGTGGATGTTTTCAGGCGTCTGGTATGGGAAGGCCCAGCGTACAGGAATCAGCCACAGGTTCCAGTTCCATGCCATGACCACGCATAACAGCCACATCACATACAGAAAATCTACAGATCAAGAGACAGCCAATCAGTTCAAATTACGTACAATTAAGCTTGAGCAATATTTGTGGATTTTCACTTATCTGCCTTACAACTTTTTTATGGTTTTTCATTCTTTTCTTTTCTTCCATCATTTTATACTTTCTCACCAGGTTTTTGGGGATCTATTCCTAGCCTCTAGCCTATTTGAGTTGTTTTGGTTGTGATTGTGATCGTGATGGATGGCCTTGAATTCCACTTGACAGGTTTTAAGTTCAGTTGAAATGTCAGCGCTCCACCTACCGGTGTACGGGTCGATGCTGGAGGGGAAGCGGTATTCAAAGACGACACGGAGCCAGTCGGGCATGGGTGGCAGCTTGGGCAGTGGAGGAACCTTGATGGCGTATCCGAAGAAGTCATAATAGATTTCCAGCTCTTCTTTCTCCTCCTCCTCCCCCACGGCTCCTTCGGCAGGGCCGTCCGTCTTCTCATCCTCTGGAGGTGGAGGAGGAGGAGGTGGAGCTTTGGACGGCACTGAAGAAATCAGATCCTTTGATTAGATGTTGTCTAATAAAACACATCTATTGCTACCTTTATAATTTGTTTTAAGATACAGGTTTTATGACCTAACCCCTAGGCCTCTTGCTGATTGTTGCCGACAGGTAGACTGTGGACATTAGGTCCAACACCCTAACCACGGTTATTCTGCCCCCACTACTAAGAACAATTTCACCTCATGCACACCAAAAAAAAGCAATTTTATAAAAGTCGGAAAAGAGAAAGGAGGCAATCTAGCCAATGTCATTATCAGTGATCATTATCAACCATAAGAAAGTCTAGGGTATAAGTACACACAGGCACTTTCGTCTTCCGATTCGTCTGGATCCACCAGTCGCTCTCTGCGGAACTCTGTCCTCCCCTTGAAAAGCACCACCAGCTCAGAGAGACGCTCGGTGACCACCACACTGGCCAGGCTGGCAGCGGACGTAGGACGGCCCCTAAAAGTCAACACAGTGTGACTTTAATACAGAGTGCGTCCCTTTGTTCGGGTGTGGATGTGTGTTTGGAGACAACGTCAACGTCCACTCACTCGTCATCAGCCGTCAGGAGGTTGGTCTTTGTGTCGATACCTCCGTCTTCATCAGCAGCACTAGAAGAACACATTTGTTTGATGCATTTTGTATTAGACAAAATGTTGATGTACTCTTTTGCTTAGCATTTGTATACAAATACTTTTCAAATATCTTCTCTCCATGAGTCCTCTATTATTATGCTTCTTAAAACAGAACAGATAATGGTATTGATTATATGGTCTATATGGAGACTGACCTGAGCTGTGCTAGGATGGTCCCTTCATCGTCATCCATATCTTCCACTGTGAGTGCAGGAGGTGCACAGACACGGGAGCTCTTTTGGACACGCTCTGAAGAACACATCCAGAGATTTCCAAATCAGCTCACTGAACACAATGAAACGTTTCATTTAAAGGAGGATGAAACTGAGACTTGAAATTACTATCTCAAATGTATAGGTGGTGACAGGATGGCTGTGGTATTAATTCAGCATTTAATAAATAAGTTTTGAAGGACAAATGGGACATCAAGCATGATGGACATTAATCGACATCTGAAAGAGTGAGTGTAGTTCATTTCATCCTGCTTTGGCACAAACACTGGCATACTTCAACACACTATAACGCAAGCACAGCATGGCAGGGCACAGCACAGCACGGTGACATGACGTAACGAGGTCACCTGAGATGGAGTTAGTTGGCATTTCAGTGTGATGCAGAGCTGCTCTGGTGAGGGTAATTAAGATTGATCTAAAGGGCAGGCTGTGGATAGGCTAGGTTATACTAAGCTTTAAAAGATGCTCCTAGCTTCGGGGTGGAGGGGGGGGGTCTTTGTTTGTCAGACACACATATTATGGTTCTTTCTACTGATGCACAAACAGAACAATTGATCTAGTCCAGCGTTCTATCAGGATGGGTGTAGAGGACCGGAGTTAAGGCTGCTGAGGGGGATCCTGGGAGTACGAGTTAAGGCTGCTGAGGGGGATCCTGGGAGTACGAGTTAAGGCTGCTGAGGGGGATCCTGGGAGTACGAGTTAAGGCTGCTGAGGGGGATCCTGGGAGTACGAGTTAAGGCTGCTG
>OOFG01048085.1:0-12137 GCA_900323295.1 Molva molva
CAACGCTTGTTGAAAATAGTGTTTTCCATGAAGACACCTGTCAGAGTTCTGTCGAGAGCTGGAGGCGGCGCGACATTTGACGGAGGCGGCCGCCTCGTAATTCTCTATGCAGGAAAAACCCTTAAGACATGCAACGTTGATGTGTTATTGCCACAAATAACACAGGCACGAACTTGTTCCGCCATGTTAGCAGCTTGCTGTTTGCTCCTACCTGCCGAGACGGGCTCTGCTATCTCCTGGCCGCAAAATCAATACGGTCTTCCTGCAGGCGGTCGCAAGCCAAGGTGGGCGAGGCCATGAATAGTAATTTACCAAATGACGTCAGATCGTAGGGCTTTTCAGAATCACTCGTTTATCCGTCTATTTTCTTTCATTGGCTAATGCAGGCAATGGGGGTAGAAGAACATTTTCACGTGCAGCATGCATATGCAACTCAGAGTGACCTATCGTATTTCGAAAGCAGCAAGTAATAAACGATTTCTCGGGGAATGACACCTTTAAAAATATTGAAATCGAAAATCATTTTGTAGTCATTTTTCCAACATCTTCCAAATACATTATAGATTTCGTTGATATGTATTTTGGTAAAGTTTTAGAGCAGGATACATCTTTAAATAGTCCAAATCTATTATATATATTATAAACTATATTACTTTGGTGTTATTTCATATCTACACCAACACGGACGATGGACCGGACCACATACCCTGCTTGGGTAGCGGGTAGGGGATGTCGAAGAAGTCGTCGTAGAAGTCCAGCAGCTTGACCGCAGCGTCCAATGCGAAGGAGGTCTGGTCAATCTTCTCTGGTGACGCGTAAACGGAAATCTGATGGATTTCATATTTTAAAATGTGAACACACTCATACTCTATTCACTTTGGGTAGGTTATTTTCGTAAAAAACCTGAGCCACAGACTTAGTGATGAAGAGGTTAAGGGTTATCAAGGTGTCCATTTAGCATCAGTGTTTCATCAAATCCATTGCAATCTCGAGTAATTTCAGTGCATCAATGTCCTTTTTTTAAATCTTGCAGTTAACACATCAATAAATAAAAGGGGAGGTATGACTAAATCACAACAGACGACAACCGATCCAAGATGCATCATTGAAACATTCAACCAATCAATCAGATAGTCAATGGAATGACTAATTGGTTTGATAGCCAATGGGATGGCTACTTGGTTAGATAGTTAATTGGATGTCCATTTAAAGATTCCTAAGTTATCAAAGAAACCCCCTCCGGCTCACCTTGACCCCATGTTGGGTGGTCTTGCTGACAGACAGGAAGTCGGACACGATGAAGGCGACCAGGTATGTGCTCATCCTCACACTGGTGTCAAAGTAGTCCTCCAGCAGGCCCCCGGCCAACTCTACTGTGCTTATCTTGGAGAGGAAGGGGAACATTGAGAGAAGAACAACCTGGAGGAGAATACCTCGAGGGGAACACCACTCACCGCAACAACACAGTCATTAAAGTGGTGTCATGTTGCTATCATCACCACAACCCACAAACAAACACCACAGTAACACTTCCATCGAAAGTCACACCATGAACACAGCACTAACATCACCACAGCAACCAAACAGTCGACATAGTATAACCGGGCTGCCCCTCGTGTACCTTGGGCATGTTGGATATGGCTATGTGGCGTGCCTCCCGTATGATCTGAATTGTGAAGTTGGCTTTGAAGGCAGGCTCGTCAAAACAAGGGAAGGCTGCCCGGGCGCTGGTGGCCTCAAACTGGGTGGAGGCCACGTACCTGGGAAATAAAGACATGCAGTGTTGGTGTTTGGTCCGGCTGTTAGCGCTTCAGTTTTATAGCTGAAGTCCCTCTTTAATCGACATATTTGGATAAGATCACCACGGAAGAGTTGTATATTCACAACATGGACTGATAGTCACCTACCTGATCTCTCCACTGTTCGCACGGTAACTGCTCTTATAGAAGCCGTGAAAGCTCTCCGACAAGTTGGCGGAAAACTCCAGCTGAACGTAATACGTCCCACCTTGCACCAGGACCTGGTCAGCTAGAAGAGCTAACTGTTCAGAAGCAGGGTGCTCCAAAAACCGCAGGGGCCTCGGAGGTCCCCCTGGCACCAGGAGCGTCACTTTGGAGATGAGCAGCTCACTGCTGTGGAGAATGATGTTCGTTGTGTTTTCTACAACTTCAAGTTCGATGTGGACTACGCCGGTGAAGTGGAGCGTGTTCATATTGGGGTGAATGGTGAGGTTGTAGTGAAGGGGGACCACAGTTTGGGGGAGCCTCATTCGGTCCCAGGGGAAGTGTTGGTCGGCTGTGTGAGATGACTTGACAGCGTTGATCCCGGGTAGCTGCGCCGCGAGTGAGGGAGTGCTGGCCTCCAGCAGGAGGAGGACGAGGAGAGGAACAGCTAACATGGTGACGACACGGTTGTTTTACACCAGTCCTATGGGTTGCAGTAGAAATACGAGAATAAGGTTTATCGTAGCATATGGGGTTGTGTGGTACAACACCAGAATATCACAAAGTTTGATCCTGCATAAACGAAGGAAACGGCCTAAGGGCCTGTGTCCACTAGGGGTCTTTCTCTCGCAAAAAAGAACTGGGGTGAAGCGCTGAAAAAAACACAACGATGCGTCTCCGTGCTTTCCTGACTGTTCCTATGAAAAGTAGGCACATTAACTCCTTACCTCCTAGCTTAACATCGGAGCGACAACTTATTATTAAACATCCGTGAGTGATGAGCAGCGTATGCAGGGACAAACATTACAGTTTTGATTTGTGAAAGTAACTGACTGTAGTCTATAAGTAACAATCCCAAAGTAAATGTTTGTTTGATAGTTGACATAATCTGTGAATGGGTGACTGGGAAAAAGCTACAGTGATGACGGCAGCGCTTTTCTGAATCGTACAGAGATTTTCAACCTGAAGTGTGCCACACAAATGCACTCAGAAAAATACACTATGTGGATTACTACCATGACATTGGCAAAGTGCGCACGCTTAGTTTCATGATAGTTTATCAATGTTTATCAAGGCTCTCAAATGTGTATGACAGATACAAAGAGTTTGTCAAGCGATATTTGAGCATTCCTGCGTAAAAAAAAGTAGAAAAGTAGTAGAAATATAGTTTAAAACTTAAGTTGAGGAGATATTCAGTTAAAATATAACTTCAAGAGATATTCATTTTAAATATAACTTCAAGAGATATTCTGTTCAAAAGACACCCATCCCTTTGTTCCCAGTTAATATGTTACATATATTTTTAATAAATGGGCCATCAGTGATTTGCCGTGGTATCGATTTGGTATCAAAGCTAGTGTCGGTATCGAGGAAAAAATGTTGGTATCGGAACAATTCTAGTAGCATATAACATAATATGTGTCTGTATATAACATAATATCATATGCAGATATTAAGAAAAAATACTAACTTCCAAATGTTATGAGGATCCGATGTCCTGAATGGTACCTTGGGTCCTACACGATACCTGGGGGAAAGAAACCCAACGTTAAGTAGGTAACCATGGTTACAGGAGCTAATTGGATCTGCTGTTGGAGCCATATTGACAGTTTTGGATGTTAGACATGAAAACCTGGAAGACAGATAGTAGTCCAACTCACTACAGATAGTAGTGAGTTGGATGAGCCATTTCATTGTGTGTGTGTGTAGGAAAACGTCAACCTAAGACCAACGAGCCTCACTGGACCAACATAAGGAATAGACGCTTGCTGTTTGCTTTGGAAGGAAGTACATGATAAAGTAATAGATGAATCTTGCTTGTGGATTACTGAATAGAAACGCTGGTGGAAATGCTGTTGTAGTGCGCTAGATTCCACAAAATACTTGTCAATAATGTTATGAAGGGAAGCAAGCTAAGCAAAGTGTCTAAGATCTTTAAAGGACATCCGTGCAAATACAAACAACGGAAAATAACGGGGAAAAACATTTTGGAGTGAAATAAAGCCTCAACCTAATTAAAAGGAAATTCACAAAGGCCCAACAATCTCAGACTGCCACTGAATGCAAGGATCTTTTAAAATTGCTTATAGCAACTTGCAGAGGGAAACGGAGATGGCACAAGGAAACTCAATGAAATAAAAGCTTTGCTTGTGGAAGGAAGAAATGTTGATCATGTAAATGAATGTACTTGATGTTCAACAAAGCTGTTGGTGAATTTAACAAGCTGCATCAATCAGTGCAAGAACTTTCATCTGAGGAAGAAAAAGAGAATGGCCATGTAGATTGGTATGAGCTCAGGATGATGAATGTCAGTTAGTTTTTAAAGGAAGTTGAAACATGAAAAATAGAACAATATACACAATTAAAGGTTGAACCACTGGACAGTATCTCTATTGTTTCAAAAAAGGGAAAATAGTTTAAAGAGCCAGGGAACCCACTGTTTCAGCTGGAATTCGAAAACCATGAGATTTAAAAATGTGTTTTGGGTTGAGAGTTTGGGTTGAGGAAGGGGGGGCGTGTTATCGCCATGGTTACTTTTAGTAACTTTACCGTTGTTGTGTATGAGCGTTATAATAAGCGATGTTGTATATGAAATGCACCACACACCGTAGCGTTATACTATATGTATCTGGGAAGCCTAACCCCCCCTTGGACTTGGACATTAAATAAACCGCTGCTCAGATCCACACACACACTGTGGCGTTACACTATAAGTGTCCGAAAAGCTCCACTTTCTCTCGGACGGCATAGTCAACCGCTGCCCAGACAGAGCTCCACACGTCCACACACACCGCGCCGCCGGTGCCCCTTGGTCGTGATGTCTGAGTGCCTCGGAAAAGGCACTTATAGTGTTTTGGGGACAAAAATGGCAAAAACATTTTACCCCTTTTTTTCTAAATTGGGTAACAGTGACAGTGAGTAACAGTGACGAAATTACATAGATTAGCATGTTGATGATCATATAAGACGTATAACCATGTTTAAAAAAACAAAACGGTTTTGGGTTCACTGGCTCTTTAACGCAACTTCTGCTGCTAAGATGGCATCCGCTGAAAAGGCAGCTCTGGAGTTTCGATCTGCTGCTTTAAAGGACATTCATGCCTTACAGTTGGAGGGAACTATTATAAAATCTAGCACGGAAAAAGTGGAACGGGAAGCACAAATGGCGGCAGCAGATGCCCAAATGTAAGTACTTCCAAGCCATGAGGAGGTGGAGCCATATGGGGATGGTATGAATGTCTATTACGAAGAAGCAAGCAAGCCAGAATTTAGTTAAGTGGCTGCTGTACCTAAGACCCCACTTCAGAGAGCAGTTGGGCACATCTGTAGTAGCTCTCAGGTAGCCACTAGTGCATCTAGTCCACAACTGGTAAATCCTGAAATCAACAATGACTCTCATGAAAACCTCAACCTTGGTGCCAAAATAACAGGAAACTGCTGATCTCATGATCATGCATCAAAATGTATCCTAACAACCTAAAAGAAAAGTACCAATGTTTGATGGTTACCCATTTTCTTATCAATCTTTTAATTCATGCATTCAAATATTTAATAAAGGACAAGACTAGTAGCTGTCAGATAGTCTCTTCACTTTCAGCTCATGTCAGGCCTGAGATTTGGTTTGTAGCTGTCTGCACATGGGCGCAGAGGATATCCAGAAACCATGTGACGGTTAAACAGACATTTTGGTGACGAGATGATCTGAAATGGATTATCTGGATAAGGCACTGAACTGAACATAATAGCAGATGATGGGAAATCACTTTATTCCTAAGGGAATGTATAGTATCCAAGCTCCGAGAAAGATGGCAGACTACGGCCTATGAGGCGTTTCAAAAACAAACACAGATGCTAGATTCAGACATCTTGTGGAATTCATTGAGCACAGTTCAACATTTTATCTTTAATGTGTTTGGAGACATTGAAGAGTCAACTCCCACTAAAAAGTTAATCTCAAAGAATATACCGGTAACCGCTAACTTGTCACCTAAAAGGGCCAGTAGCTTTGTTACCACTGTGGCAGTCGCTGAAGAACGCATAACATCCAGCCTTTAAAGAGCAGCAACACAGTAACCACCATGTTGCTATTTCGGCCTTTTGTAGTTCCTGACAAGGCTAACATGCAATACTGGATTGCTTACAATTCAAATCAGAACCACATGAGAAAAAGGTAGAATGTCCAAAAGGAATTGTCAGTTTTGGATGCATAGAGAAGGGTCACATGAGCAATGACTGCAAAAGAAAACTGGAATGCCAAATATGCCAACGGAAACATCCAACACTGCTAAAAGTGCCTAACATTGTTCAAATATATGTATTTGGTATAAACTCTAACAAACAATGAGATCATAAGGGGTGCACCTGCTGAAGGGGGTTTTGCAGCCTCAAGCAAGTCGTGGCAATTTGGGCCCGCAAAGTCAGAAACTTCCTACGAGAAAAAAGGTTTTTGCCACGGATTTTGCCTCTTTTGTTCTTACTGTGCACACAATGTATGCATTTAAATGTTAAATGCATGCATGCAAACAAAATGTTAAAACACATCCATAACGAAACAGGAAACAAGGCGTAACTCCGCCCCTTCAGTTTTGGTTTTCCGGTTTGCTCTGTGCCGTCTTCCCCCAGAAGTTCTGCTATAATAGTAGGACTGATGAATTATGATTAGAAACTAAAGCACCAGAGATAAACAAAATAAATAACGGTGGTGTACTGCCAGCAGAAAAAATGGGGACATGGCAAGGCAGTCGAGACAATAGACGACCAAATTACACAATATAAGTGGTTAAAAACCAGCCAAAGTAACTTCAGTAATTAACCAAGAGAAAAACAGGGGACGTCACATAATAGTGAGTTAGATAACGTCAACTAAATGACGCAAGCGATAATGTAAAAGTTACAATGAACACAAATGAAAACGGGGATAGATAAGGGCGCGAAACAAACCTCAGATACACAGATTAACAGTAAAACACTCAGTACAGACGCTTTAACACAATAGCTGTTCAGGCTGAGGAATAGCCATGAGAATTCAGCCAGTGAACAACAGAAGTGACTTAAAGACCATATTTTGCATAAAATATGCGGAAGTCTCTCGGAGAAATAAAGAGGCGAGTGTGTGTCATTGCGAACGGGGTTTACCCTATTTCGAAAGGTAAAGCGTGCAGGTGCACGGGACGTTATATGCAATCCCTAGCTCGTGCCCACCCCTCCGCCAGGGGGGATTGGTATTGGAGTGATACAATATGATATTGGATCAGATCTCTTGAAACGCAGTTATGTTTATAGGGAAACATAACTGCGTTTCTAGCAGTAACCTCGTGCTTTTGCTTCCTACATTTCGAATCATATCAAGAGTGCACTTTTTGTGATTTCTATCTATGTAAGGCCTGTTTCCTTCACGCTTTAGGAATTTATGAAAAATATAGTGTCTATAATTTATATCTTTTGTATTAATACAATAACAACTTTATGCTGCTAAATGTATATTTACCTGTGTCATCGGCGGCTTTTCCCCCAAAGTGAAAGTGAAAACAAACGATTCATTGCAGATGAACTGCATGCTGGGAGTGTCCACAGAAGTAAACCAAATTCGTTTCGTTGGACAGCTCCATCTCAGAATATAAAGTAATTCCGTTTTCAACAAGTGTATACAGTCTATGTTATGAACGTGATTGCACTTTATTCAAAGGTTGGATAGTTTTTGAGACGATGCGCATACAGCTGGAAGTGGATTGTCGGTGTCACAAATCAGACTTCCGGGCTGTATTCTTCAAAATAAAAGCATCAAAATGGTAAACACAAAATGTATCACATGAATTTGTCCATCTAACTAACAATCGTAGTTATATTACTAAGTAAGAATTAGAAAAGCAAAATACTATTTTGCTAGAATAGTTTTAGTGTTTAGTGTTCTTGGTTATTAGCTTATTTTTTGTATTACTATCTCCCTCTGCCTATCCCTCTCTCCCTCATGCGTCTGAGAGACTGGTGGAGGAGGTGTGTGCGTCCAGGTCTTCTGAGTGTCAGAGTGTTGACTGACGACTGCTCTATCTCAGTGGTTCCCAACCAGTGCGGCAAGGCACACCGTATTGCCTTGAGGAAAGGTTAGGTGTATCATTAAATTAGGTGGAATTCAATACATATTGTGGTGAGCAGCATGGGAATGATCAGACGGGAGACCAGGTTCGCAACTCTCATGCCCCATACACCGCATGACCCCGAGGAGTTGCCTTTATTTAAACACACCACACACACACACGAAACACACAGCATAACCCCCAGGAGGATGCCAGGACGCACCAGGGGGGTCGACCCTGTGTACCAGGGACCATCGAGGCTGCAGCCAACATACAGGCCCCTGACCCAGCCCGGTCCACCAACCAGGGCGCACCGACCAGGCTGGAGTGGTGGTCCAGGTCCCCTCACTGGACCACTCCGCCGTAGGGCTCTGGCTCGGGGTGCCAGTGCAGGGCAGATGCGGGCCAGCTGGCCAGGCTCACCACACCAATGGCAGCAGCGGTCGGTCGGTCCAGATCAGGCCTGGCTGGGTCAGGTGGAGAGCTCCACCTCCGCCCGTTCTGCCTCCTCAAGAGCCCCACCGAGGGACTGGTGAGGTGGACATGATGCCTCAGCCACTCTGGCGTAAGCCCCTGCAGGAAGGCGTGGAGGGCCAGATCCTCCCGTGCAGCAACGGGGAAGTCTGGGTAACCCGCGTTGGGCGTAGAAGTCGACGTCGGCAGCGTAAGCCCCCAGGGCCCCCAGCTAGCTGCTCCCGGCTCTGGTCGCTGAAGGTCCACTGCCCGAACCGCCTCTCCAATGCCCTGGTCAGGGCCTGGAGGTCTCGCTGCTCCGCCGGGGCCAGGTCGAGCAGGACCCGCACCGCCGTCCCCTCCAACGCCAGCGCAAGGTGGACGACCGCCTCCCCATGCGCCCCAGCCGTTGTGCAGAAAGCCGGAACTGGGCCAAGTATGGCTCCAGCGGTGTCGCCCCAGAGAATCTGGGTGGCTTGGCCGGTGTCCTGGCCACCAGGGGGCGATCAATGGCTGCCAGTCCGGCGATCCCGTCTGCGGCCACTAAGGGGCGCTGTGTCCCCATAACGCAGGGCCCAGCAGAGCGGGCGGCAACTGCCCCCTCCTCCGTGGGCTCAGCCTTCGGCCGCACCAGAGGGTTCTCCCGCTCTGGACATTCCCTGTCCATAGCCGCAGGCCACATCCCACTTCTGACACCAAATGTGGCGAGCAGCACGGGAATGACCAGACGGGAGACCAGGTTTAAAGCAGTTCGCAACTCTCGTGCCCCATACACCGCACGACCCCGAGAGTTGCCTTTATTTAAACACACCACACGAAACACACAGCATAACCCCCACACCCACGACTCCCTCTGTGGCGGTGCCGCTTCCCCCGACCCTCCCAGGATCCATTGCGGCACCCGGACACGGCGACCACGGACGTGATCGCCACAATATTCTAGCACAGGTTATAGCAACGCTAGTGAGCTAGTGAAACATGAATTGAAAGTAGGCCAAGGCCTGCTTACAATATAATTACCGTAGTAGTATTTATGATTTGCTTCATCATTGAGTAATTATTCACTTCAATACATTTTTGACAAATAATGCAGTTGCATGTGATTTGTATGAGCCTGTATCCATGTGACTTTTTTTTTTGACACAGCCTAGTAGGTTGGAGTGGTTGTTTTTACAGCTTAAGAGGTGGTTGTTTTTGGTCCACGGCCATATTCAAGCTGGATCTGGATCAGTAGAGAGAACAACTTCAAGGGTCTGGGGTCAGTGACGGGACTGATGTCCGCTCCACTCTGGCTATGGACGACCACACTTTTCTGTTGTCAAGGATTTGCTCATGTTAGAATCTTGATTTCTCGTTTGTGTGAGTATGTGTGTGTGTGCTTCCGCCGTGTCTCCGTGTGTATGGGATTTTTCTTTCTCGCAATGTGTATCTCTTTCTCATCTCATCTCTCGTCTTAATATAAAGGGACATAAGTGTGCATTTTTTAACTGAATCTCTCTCTCAGATTCTTCAACCCACTAACAGACAAATACTCACGATTTTATAAGAGTTCATATTATAGGAATGAAAAGCTCAAACCGTGACTTAACATGTAATCCATACAGAAACTGGGCCTGAAGCTAGCTAGTTCTCTCTCTCTCTCTCTCTCTGTCTCTCTCTCTGTCTGTCTGTCTCTCTCTCTCTCTCTCTCTCTCTCTCTCTCTCTCTCTCTCTCTCTCTCTCTCTCTCTCTCTCTCTCAAACTGTAATTTAATAGGCTGGTCACACAAATTAACTTGACATAACATACAAACAAGAGCTACCAATCACATGGGAACTAAAGTAAAGTAAACCAAACTGAAGACACAAAGTCTTGGATAGGCTAAAGTCCACCAGAAGACATTAATGATTAAACTTTACGGAGGCCCGACATTTTTTTAATTGAAGTGTGGTGGGTGGGGGAAGGGGTGGTCCTCTTACGGCACAGGACCATCCCATTAGCTTGACAATCAAGTTGGGACCCACCTGAAGAGGCTGTTGGTTGGAGAAGGTCCTGCTCCAGAGACAGTTGGGACCTGAAGAGGCTGTAGGTTGGAGAAGGTCCTGCTCCAGAGACAGTTGGGACCTGAAGAGGCTGTAGGTTGGAGAAGGTCCTGCTCCAGAGACAGTTGGGGACCAGGGAGGAGAATGCTAAAGACGGTTCTGATCGGCTCTCTCGGCGGGGCCGCGGTGCTGACCGTGGGCATCCTGCTGGGTCATTACACCATAGACAAGGGCAGCCCGGTGCCAGGCTGGTTGCAAGATGTGTCCCGGGACGTGGACGAGAGTTTGGTCCAGGATTTTCTGGATGCGGTGGACAACAAGAAGATTGAGGGGTTTCTCAGGTGAGCTCTGGTGGAAGTAGAGGTGTAGGAGACCAGCCACGTCCTTACCTTTCTGTTTATTCTACAGGTTTGAAATTGTATTCAGGTTTCAAGTATTCATTCAATAAATACATACTATGAAGGAGTAAGAATCGTTTTTTTTATTGGTTTAACTGGGTCCTTATCAGACTACAGAAAATAGTGCACCTGACACTAAAACCTGCACTTTGTAACTTTTGTGCTGTGGCTATGTTCTCAAAAGATCTGAACTAGAACGTATCTCGAGGATACTACACGCCCATCCACGAGTCAATCCGTCCAGGGAATTGTACTTTATAACTGTTGTATTCTGGGCCACTTTTGACTGACTCCCCCCCCCCTCTCCACAGATATCTGACCAGGGTTCCCCACATGGCGACCACGCCCGGGGATGAGGCCACGGTCCAGTACATGCTGCAGCAGTGGCAGGACCCAGAGAGCGGCTTGGACCAGGCCTGGACAGAAAAGTACTTGGTCTACCTCTCCTTCCCCGACCCAAAGAAACCTAACAAGGTCACCGTAGGTCAGTCGACAACCTATCTTCAAGGTCCAATCGGAGGATTAAGCTGGTCTAACATGACCGTACTATATTCTACATTATATTTGCTTACTGCTGCTTTTTACTGTCCCTTTGTGTTACTTTTAATGACAGCTGCATATTAAGTGCTATGTCCAGTCTCACTCTATCCCATGATAACACCAGACACAATGCTAACGGCACCCTTTGCAAAAGTAAGTTCCTGTGAGCATTAGTGGGCCCCTGCTGGGCTAGGCTAAAGGCAGTGATGGATTCATCACTGTGTGTTCCAGTGGAGGACTGCAGGAAGGTAACAGTTGTCATGGGCTGACGGGCAGCGTGACTGTGACTAACTAGTGTGTTTGTTACAGTGGCCCCCAACACGACTGTACTGCACACGGCCAGAGAGCGAGAGAAAAGCTACGGTCCGGACCAAGACGACCCGGAGGTGGTGCAGCCTTACGCTGCCTACTCTCCAGCCGGAACCCAAAAGGTACGCCCTCGCATCCCTAACCTAGCATCCCTAGCCTAGCATCCCTAACCTAGCATCCCTAGCCTATCATCCCTAGCCTAGCATCCTAACCTAGCATCACTAGCCTAGCATCCCTAACCTAGCATCCCTAACCCAGCATCCCTAACCCAGCATCGCTAACCTAGCATCCCTAGCCCAGCATTCCTAACCTAGCATCCCTAACCTAGCATCCCTAACCTAGCATCCCTAACCCAGCATCCCTAACCCAGCATCCCTAACCTAGCATCCCTAGCCTAGC
>OOFG01048091.1:0-10243 GCA_900323295.1 Molva molva
TCCTGACATTGCTGGCGACACGGTAGCCATAACGTTTGTTGGCTATGCTGTGTCCGTCTCCCTGGCGATGATATACGCTGATAAACATGCGTACTCCATACACCCCAACCAGGTACCAGCCTCTGTTCATAGTTATAAACACACATACTCCATACACCCCAACCAGGGACCAGCCTCTGTTCATAGTTATAAACACACATACTCCATACACCCCAACCAGGGACCCCAGCTTTTGGTTATTGTTTCAATCTTCTCTTTTTCCATCATGGTTGTTTTTATCTTAATATACAATTGTAGTAAGTTAATGTCTTAAAGAAACATGTTGTAGCGTAAAGGAATTTCACCAATCAAAAACAATGAGTCAAGCTCATATCATGTACTCTCTTGCCTTCATAATGAACAGATTTTTCACAACATTGCAGTGAATTCTGAATTCTGCCCTCTCATAAACAAGTTGATACATTATCGTGTGCAAGCTTTGCCCTTCAGAAGATGCTTGGTTGGGCACATTGTGTGTAGCCTAACTCTGTATTCGTATCAAAACTAATTTCACTGAGAAACGTGCAAATAGCTCAGGGCTTGCATCGTATTCTATTCAACAGTGATCAATCTCAAACATTCACATTGATCTTCTTAGATTACATACATTTGACATATAATCCAAATCCTAAAATCTATTCTCAGAACAAAACAGAAATGGCAGCAACTCTTTTGGGATCTCTGTTCTGCATGAAGAGATGGGAGAGTACAATGTTTTCCCCCAGCGTTCTAGACTATGAGCGTTCCGTTGAGTCAAGAGTATTTATTGCCTTTTCATGTAGTCCTTGCGTCCTATTCATTTGGAATCTTACCTTTTTATGTGTCCCATGTATGTTGTATGGGCCTGAGTCACCTAGCGTCCATCTTGTTTCTGGGTCCATTGGATTGAAACTGACCTCTATGATGCATGTGTCCTTTAGGAGCTGCTGGCACACGGCATCTCCAACACCGTGTCTTCCCTCTTCACATGCTTCCCAAGCTCAGCCACTCTAGCCACCACCAACATACTAGAAAGTTCCGGAGGATTCACACAGGTTCTCTACTCAGTGTTACCATACCATAGACTATTTACTATTTATCCCCAAAGGGGAAACTGGGTGGGTCACCCATGTACACAATAATAAAACCAGACATCATTCCAAGAGGGCTTGATCATTGCTCAGTGTACAAAAGTAATAAAATAAAATTAAAACCACTGCGATTAAACATTTGATCACTGGCTAGTACTGGCCAACGTTTAGTGTTGGCTGAAGTGAGATTCATAACCCTGTAAAAAGCACTTTTGCATATGTGTACAACTTTTTGGCAACTTTAAAATGACAGAACCTGGTTATTTATAATGATTCCGCATAATGTGAATAAAAAACATGTATAATATTTATAAAATGAAAGCCTGCGAGTAAACTTCTTGGTGCCTATAATTTTAAATATTGTTGACCTCTTTGAAGAAACTGTAATGCTATCATTTGGGTTTCCATCTTAAACAGAGATTTAACTGCAGACTAGGCACCATATAATAATCAAAATGTTGGTTCCCATGCAGCTCTCTGGGTTGTTTACCAGCCTGGTGGTTCTTGTTGTGCTGCTCCTGATTGGTCCCCTCTTCTACTTCCTGCCCAAGGTGTGTGTTTCATGAGGCATGAATGTTTTCTTTATTAGCCTGAAAGACAAAAGAGTAAAGTGAGGATGTCGGCGTAGGAATGAGTTACACATAGGAAAGTAACTCATTAACTCAATCTAACTCCTATGTAATTAAGTCTAACTGACCAACTCAGACCAACTTAAGACAACTCAGACCAACTCAGACCAATGAGTCCTGTCTAACTCAGACTAACTCATGTCTAATGCATGTCTAACTGAGACTTACTCATATCTAACTCAAGTTTAACTCAGACTAACTCATGTCTAACGCATGTCTAACTGAGACTTACTCATTTCTAACTCAAGTTTAACTCAGACTAACTCATGTCTAACGCATGTCTAACTGAGACTTACTCATTTCTAACTCAAGTTTAACTCAGACTAACTCATGTCTAACGCATGTCTAACTGAGACTTACTCATATCTAACTCAAGTTTAACTCAGACTAACTCATGTCTAATGCATGTCTAGCTGAGACTTACTCATACTTAACTCAAATTTAAATCAGACTAACTCATGTCTAACTCGTGTCTTATGTCCTGTCCAGGCGGTCCTGGCGTGCATCAACGTGACAAGCCTCAGACAGATGTTCCTGCAGTTCCAAGACCTGCCAGGCCTGTGGAGAGTCAGCAGGATTGACTTTGTAAAGAAACTCATTACTCAGATAATAATTTGTTTTGTATTGTGTGTGTGTGTGTGTGTGTGTGTGTATGTGTCAAATTATCCATGAAGTCATGACACCCAAAGACAGATTTCATGCAGTAATGAAAGCAATCAATGAAAACTTTGCGTTGTGATTGTTAAGCACAAACACGAGCTGGCTGTGTGTTAAGATGCTTGAGCAATCTCAACTTATCTCAAAAGTTCTCCAAACAAAATACCATTTGAGATTTACTATACTAGAAGCAGAGTTTTGAGATTTACGATACTAGAAGCAGAGTTTTGAGATTTACTATACTAAGCAGACTTCCCGATGGTTGAATCGTTTTGGTTGCAGTGCTAATCTGAAAGATTTTCATGTAAATAAATGTCTGTTAAGTCACTATCTATCGCCAAATGAGGTACCACAATGGTAATTAAAGTTGGTGGCCACTGTACTTTTTGTACAGTGGCCAGTACTAGGAATGAACACACCTCTAACCAATAATTGTTGTAATCCTTTATCTTTTTCTTCATTAAAGTTTACTGCTTGTTTTTATACTACTGTATATAAAGCGTCTTTGAGAACTTTGAAAAGGGCTCTATAAGTCTGATGTATTATTAATTACAGTAAGATATTCACAAAGTTGATAGTGTAGTAAGCTGAACCAAGCAGGCCTCCCCCTGTCTCAGATGGTGTGGGTGGTCACCTGGCTGTCTGTGGTGGTCCTCAACGTGGACCTGGGTCTGGCCATTGGTGTGGTCTTCTCTATGATGACAGTGATCTGCCGCACACAGAGGTACGTTGTTCCCCATGTATGAGTACAACTCAGTGGATATACTGCAACTAACCTACTCTTTTGGTAGTAAAGAAGGGTGCTCCTTAACTTTGGGATAAGGAGATGGTATTTTTCAAAGCCAATTCCAGTAGAAAACACAAACACTTTTGGAGGACACACATGGGCGGGTGCTATTGCCCCAAAGGATTACATTGTGGCCCATTTTCGCGTATTTCGGCTGCAGCGTTCTCGCTCAATACTGGCCCAATTTCCAATATTGTTGTCCGCATTAGTCCTTTCGACCCAAAATTACTGGAATATAGGGTCCAGGTTGAACAATCCCGAAGTTTTCCTTTAATACTATAATTAACTGTGATTTCACACAGAGCTGGGTGTTCGGTACTAGGCCAGGCCAGCAACACAGAGATCTACAGACCTATGCAAAACCACAGCAAGGTACACACACACACACACACACACACACACACACACATTCCAAAAAATTATTTCTCTCGTTTTATTCTTGCTACAAATTTATCCTAACCACAAAGTGATTAATTGTCTGTTGCCTCCACAGTGCAGCGAGGTGGCAGGGGTAAAGATCCTCACCTACAACGGCCCCATCTACTACGGCAACCGCAGCTTCTTCAAGGAGGAGGTGAGCCGTCTGCTGGGCCTGACGCCTGAGAGGATCCGCAGCCTGGAGAAAACAAGGAAGGCCCTGGAGAAACGTCAGAGAGACACCACCGTCAGCACCGTGGTACGTCTACTAGTAGGCCTCCTGTCTGTCCAAGCCTGGTCCAGCACCGTCACAAACTCTGGTGCTTGTGTGAGAGCTTTGTTTTGCAGCTCGGGTGAAATGGTGTTGTGGGGCTGGTTTTGGTTGGCTGATTAGTAGTATGTAATGTTGCATTGTTTGGTAAGTATTATAGGTATTTTTCCATGTATGGTATTGCATTGCTTGTCTCGTAGGTATTGACCCTCTTTCTGTTAGTAAACAATAATGTTATTTTGTTGCCGAGCTTAGGGTGGAGAAAGACTGAATGCGTTTATCTGAATATGTCTGCAATGATAGAATGGTCTTCTATCCTACCAGTTAAAGTGTTTATTTATTCGGCTTTATGATGTTAGGACGCCTGTGTTAGGTCTTAGCTCAACCTTAACACCGCCATCATCATTTAAGAGTTTCACCTATGCTGTCCAAGAAAGTGTCCGAAGGTATGACACGTAATCAAATAAATGTTATTACTTTATTTTCTATATTGTGTTTCAGTATTTCCCCTAAAAACGAACTACATACGTGTCTATATCTAATCACCATCAAATGATGGTGGCGGTGTTGAGCTGCAGAGAAGACCTGCTCTCAGAATCTGACTGATCCTACTTTCATTCAACAATTAAATAAACACTGAATGTCAATGAGATTGTATTATAACCTGGTATGGAAGAATACCGTCTAAGGAGAACAACCATGCTCTCAAAATCATGTTAAGTACTGTGCTGTCCTCCGATCACAAAAGTAAAAAATTATACAACATACTGCCAGTTCTATAGAGCTATGGTTATAGTAAATAGAGCAAATGGCAATATCTTAACGGCGAACTGCACTTGCATAGCGGGATAAAGTAACCTACATCTCATATTTGAAAGTGTTAAGCATTAACTTAACTACATAATTGTTATATTATTTGTGGGATTGTCCCTGGTCATACCATAACTCTCTTCGCTAATTATCTAAGAGAGTAACAAGATCAATCACCTGTTCCTCCTAGTTCCCCAATTTCTGATTAGGTGGACAGGACAAACCTTAGTCACATAGTCCAAGCCTACAACAGACAATACTTAATTTCTGGCACTCAACAACACAGCAAGATACTATTCATATTTGCCTCCAGTTATTGCTTTGTTTTGTCTCCAGCTAGCGCTGATTCCATCATGATGTCACCTGAAAAGGGTATATTGCATTGTATTGTGATATCATAGTATTTGAGTGGTATTCTTGTATTTCATTTTGCATGGCATAGTTCCGTTTTAATACTACTTTAAGGGTAATCATTCTTTAAGTATAAATTAATGCATTTTCTTCTCTGAATTTCCAGGAAAGAGGTGTTGCAAATGCATCATTCTCATCAGATAATGAGTTATTAAAATCTGGTAAGATTGGAGGAATTGCAAGAAGTTATTGTTGAGAATGTGAGTGACAATTAATCACCATATTTTATTAATGGTTATTCCCCTTTCATACACAGCTGAGAAGGAAGTCCAGGCTGTACTAATGGATTGCAGCAGTGTGATATTTGTTGATGTTGCTGGAGCCAGACTATTTATACAGGTAGGTCTGCACCGTGAATCCCTGGACGGCTTAAAGCTTTTCGTTGCCAGATCCATGCACACACTTGGTATTCATTGTTTGTTTTTTCCTTTTCAGATGTGCATTGATTGCCAGAAAGTTGGGGTTTGCATATACCTAGCAAACTGCAATGGTAAGGCAGTCTCAATATTGAAATGTTATGTGAATAGAAACTTGATATACTGATACATCCATCTCCATCTAGAAAGTGTCTTAAAGATCCTCACCTCCAGTGGCCTGATGAACTACATGAATCCACAGCATATCTTCGTCACTGTCCATGATGCCGTGGTCTACATTCAGCACCTCAAGGTATGGCTTAATAATATTACCTTGTACCTTTGATCATGGGATCTCATCTCTGCTGTGCTTGTTGTGGAGTGATTCATGTTACCTATGTTTCTATTCACTGAAGGAGAAACCCCCAGACACCACAACTGTTTGGGTGTGAGATGTGCCCGTTCCTCACGGATCCACCTGATGAAATACTAATCAGGACCGGTCCGTTTCAGACGGAGACTATCAGGTCTCACCAGTGCCAGTGTTTTTGTGTCAACTGTAAGTTTTGGAGGCTCGAAGGGATCCGACCAAACCGCTACACCTGCTGATTTGTCTAATTAGCACACCTTCAATAAGATGGGGGAGAGGAGCTAATTACTGGCATCAGATGTTGTGGTGTTTGGTTAGCAGGCGAGAAGGAGTAGAAAGCCAGTCCTCCGGGCTCCAGGGCTCCTGATGGGCTCCAGTGTGAGCCTATGTTTGTTCCTGAAGATGGTTGCTCAAACTGAGTGACTGCATGCCAGAGTTTCAAAAACAAAATAGGCAGAAGGAAAAGACGTAGCCGCTATTGTAGCTCTGTTGTGAAAACAGGGCTAGCATCCCATTTCAGTGATATTATGCCATGTTTGGAAGATCATGATAGAATCCCAGATATGGTTAAATAAAACATGGGTATATTGGCACACATGAGTTCTACATGGAAATCCATCCCCCTTTAACATTACTCATAAACAAAAAAAATATTGCAATAAATGAAATGTAACAGAGTTATTGGACTTAAAAACTCTTGGAAATGTGATACTATTTCATATTTATTTTGTTTCCTGGATTTTTGTTTTGCATCTTAAATGGCACTATAAGACAAGCCTCATGAAATGCACTGGATAAAATGATCTATATTTATAATACATGACATATCTGCTTATGCCTTTTACTGAATGCTATCACATATTGCCTTGAACTATTCTTTAACAACATCAGATCTAAAAAAGTGTACATAGATCTAACATAATTGAAATATTGCCTGTTTTATGCAATTTTTATGTAGATCATTTTGTGGATTTATAAAATGATGTCTTTCTACATAGTTTTGATTATTTTTAATAGTTTTGAGGGTTTAATTATTTTTTATGTATATTACATGCCAGGAAAAACACAATGATACATGGAATAATTTAGAGGTTGTTGAAAGTATTGCTTCTCTGGATTTGGACATTGTATTTAGCAGTAGTCCAAAAGCGGACGTGTCAGGTGTGTGTCTGCCCGTTTTGATCTCAGGGATATAGCACACACTATACTATATGAACAGTATAGCACATGTCAGGCAGCTGCTTGAACGGTACACATACATTACACAGACATTTCTGGGATTAATAAGGTTTAATTTACAACTAAACAATAGACCATCGTCTCCTGTTTACCTGTATCATTTTTTCATTCAAAATTGTGAAATATTGGAGCTTTTTTCCAAAGCATGTTCACCACAAATTAGTGAATGATTATCAAAATGGACACACACAGACTTACAAAGCATGTCTTTCATCACAGCTATTGAGTTGTGGAGTGATTCATTCACACTCTACTGCTCTCTGCTGATAAAATGGCAGTACTGTTTATTTCCATTGTCCCAGTGTACGCCATCATTATAAGGTTACCTTGACCTGATAAAAATATATATGTAGTGCAAGTTCGAAACCGGGCCAAATAAAAGCAAAACACTAATTATTTGCGTGCTTGATGTTGGTTTGGCCAAGCTTCCGTTTTTTCCAGTGCATATTTCAAAGAGGCCTCTAGACACTGTAAGCCTTTTGGGTGTTCCCTTTAAAGCTCAAGGAGTATTCACTAATTGGAAGGAAGTAGTCAAAGTAGTTAGTAAGGAAAAGTCCACTTCAATAAAAACAGTGTAGCCTAAACAGGGCTTTGGCCAGCTATCTACAAGAGACACAAACCAGCAAGCCTGCCTGCACGCACGGACGCATGCAAGCACAAATACAAATGTTGGATATGAAAATCCAGTACCAACCTTTGTATGCTTAACAAATACGAGTAAAAGGTAATGGCAAATAAATATGATTATGCATTTAGTTTTCTTTTTTAAAGGGTTTAAGGATTGCCAATAAAATATATTATTGATATTATTCTTAGTAGTAGTACCAAAAGTAATCGCAGGATAGTAATAGGCCTAGTCTGTTTTGTAGTCGGTCATATTGTTGTGGCTTTTGCACATGCAGAACAGAGCAGATGGGAAAAACATGCAAACTAAAACCGAATCCTGCATGAAATCACAGACGAGGCTAGAATGAGTCATTCACAGTCACTTATTGGTTTATTTTAGTCTTATATGTTGTCACATATCTGCTCACTCTATTTGCACCTACAGCATAACCTACTAAACTATGTGCTGCCTGATAAATTATTAAGTGTCATGTCTTCAAAGAGGTGCGTTGGCGCCCTCTAGCAGCGGAAAGACAGCAATGATTCTTATACTTTCCAAGGCGATCTTGGTATGGTACAAACAAAATTAATTACATTACAGTTAATTACACAAAACAAGTTTTTTGATGTAAAAAGTATATGAGGATTTAATTATAGAATGACAGCAGTATATACTAATAAATTGTATATAAAAAAAAAAAAAAAAAACATATCCCTGAGTAACCAGAAACATAATCATCGCTTAGAAAGATTCAAAGGCTCTTGTCCTCGATTGAGAGTAAAAAGAATATTGTATTCTTAGAAATCTCTTGAGTTGAGCTCATTAGGTAATTTGTGTTCCTCTTCCAAACATATAACAAGCCTGGTCATTATTTAGCAGTAACAGGCATGTGTCAGTTACTGCTCATGCACTTCAATCTGTTCTTAAAGTAATACACCTCAGTGTGCATTCTTCGTTCGCTGTCCGTGGAGGAGTAGCGGAACTTGTCGTAGCTCTTCTCCGACTTGGACTTTGTCCAGGGAAGGACGATCTTTGACGCGTGGCCTACCTTTACATCGCTGCAGGAGCCTACATGGAGGGACCCCAGCGCGTCGACAAAGAACTCTGTGAACCGCAAGTGTAAACATTACAGTGTGAATTTAAAGGAAAAAATTTTCAACCTAGACCATACTTTCCGATTTTTGGTCCACGGGACTAATGCGGACAACAATTTATGAAATCTGTCCAGTATTAAGCGAGAAGGCTGCAGCCGTAATCCGCGAAAAAGGGCTGAACTGTAAACCTTTGGGGCACTTACCGCTATGTACGTCCTCTAAAAGTGCTTGTTTTTGCCACTGACTGGCTCAGTTTATATTCTTTCATTATGGAAAGGATCCCTACAGAGAAATACAACTTGTTTCTTTACCTTTCGCTTGTTCCAGTCTGTTTGTTGTTGTGACCAACCCAGTCTAGCTCAAGGAGAAGTCTCTCTCTGAAATCTTGTTGTTGCAGGATATTTCCTCCTCCTTCACCCAAATCTTTTAGATTACAATAAGCTATGCTTTCTGTAGTCCAACAGAACAAACTCTCCTCTCTCCAGCTCTCACTCATGTTTCCACTGTTCTCTTCCTAAAACTCAACTCTTGCGAGATTTCTTATTGGGCGAGACTTGGTTGGACACAAAAACAAAACAGACAATGAGCAAGCGAAAGGTAAAGAAACAAGTTGTATTTCTCTGTAGTTATCCTTTCCATAATGATTGAATATAATCTGAGCCTGTCAGTGGCAAAAACAAGCACTTTTAGAGGACGTACATAGGGGTAAGTGCCCCAAAGGATTACATTACAGGTCATTTTTGCGGATTATGGCTGCAGCATTCTCGCTCAATACTGAACATTTTCAAAAAAAAATTCCGCATTAGTCCCTTTGAACCAAAATGTACGGAAAATAGGGTCCACGTTGAAAAATCCAGACATTCCCCTTCTTCAACATTCTTTCACAACAGTAATGCTCCTCCTCTCATAAGCCAACTGTGAATCATTCATTTTGCAACGATGATGTCATTAGTGGTTGCCATTAGTGAATGCTGCTCTTTGTTCAATTCATGTAATGTGTAAAGACTTGAAAGCAGTTACACAGAAACACACTTGAAACCAGTACCAGGGAAACACACTAGAAACCAGTTCCACAGAAACACACCTGAAACCAGTACCACAGAAACACACTTGCCTAGGTGGCCACGCCGCGAGAGCTGAGGGTCGAACCCGATGCGAAGCATCTTGTCCGTCCTCGCCATGAAAAAGTTGATGACCGCGTCGGCCACAACGCAGTCTGGGAATCCCTGTATGGTCTGGTAATAGCCCTGTCTAATGTGTAGGCAGTCCCCCTCAGAGTCACCCTCGTCCACAGAGAAGGTGTGTTGGTAGGTTGCACTGTAACCAGTCACCTCTCTCACCGCACCTCCTACCTGGGATCAGTAGGTCACACACACACACACACACACACACACACACACACAAACACATAATCATACATACATAGTAAAATACATTAATGCATATGTACATCTGAGGGGACCATGAGCGTGTGAACATCAGAAAA
>OOFG01048096.1:0-18677 GCA_900323295.1 Molva molva
ATGATCAGCTACAAACACACACACTCACAGTAACACACACAAACAGTTACATTTATAGTAACACTTACACACTTACAGTAACACACACACACACACAGTAAAACATTTACAGTAACACACACATACAGACTCACAGTAAAACACACACCCAAACAAACACACACTGGCTCTTAGTAACACACACACACACACACACACACACACACACAAACACACACACAGAAAACAAGCCAGTATGTAATGTAGCACCTTCATTAGCTGATCACAAAGCCTGCCAATGTGATCATTCAAAGGACAGACAGGCAGAGAGGACATGGCCCCTTAACCCATCCCATGTGAGATGGGATATTTCACAACAGCTTATTAAATTAGATTCCCATAGACTGATGTTATTCTGGATAATGGTCTTGTATTTAACACATCAAGACCATGTAGTCATCAGACACAATTACACAGGGGAGCTCTGACTGTACTACATCTGGTCAGCAGTTTGTTACTTTTTGTTGAACACTGTTTTTGAAGTGTTCAATATAATCCTTTGATAGTAAAACTGATTCATGTTTTGTTTTGACGTTTTAAGTCCATAATCTGAATAGGTATTGTCGTGGAGTCGCTTTGTCCTACACTGTCCTTCCTTAAGACCTACGTCCACCACCTTGATTCTTGACCCTTCACTTCCGTTTTCCACACTTCGAGTCGAGGAGTCTTAAAAAATAGGAACAGCCGTCTTTGTGTGGGGTGTGGAAGACAGGGGCTGACGTCTTGACGCCCAGCGGCCCCTTGTATAGTCAAAGAGGTTGTCAACTGTCGACGGACGGACGAATCACAGCGGAGTTCATAAAAAAAGACAGGCCCCGCGGAGGCGAGCAGGTGGCCATGCTTCCAAAAATGAATTAGGTGTCTGAGGGGATCTAGTAACTCCTCGACCAAAGCTCATATTTGAAACACCACCGTGCCACTCAACACTCCAGCTTGGTGTTCCGTGTGGTGCTGACGCCCGAAGCCCTCTCGCCCGTCCATTCACATTATTTTTGTTTCGGTTTAATTTGTTTTTTGTTTTTGCGTTTTTCCGCAATCCCACCACTAAACAGCCATGGACGCCATCAAGAAGAAGATGCAGATGCTGAAGCTCGACAAGGAGAATGCCTTGGACAGAGCTGAGCAGGCCGAGGGAGACAAGAAAGCAGCCGAGGACAGGAGCAAACAGGTCGGAATACGACGCGCTGCACCTGCGCGCCTTTTGCGCGCAACTGGGACCCTCGTTGCGCGCAACTGATGAAAAATATTCTTCTGGATAAAAAATCTTTCATGGATTAAATCCTGACTGAGTGGATCATCGATATTAAAATGTTCGCTCGGAATGGAATCATACAGTCTTTTTTTCCCAATGTATTCATAGAAAGAAAATGGCTAGTTTGTTGGACTATTCGTAATGGTGCAGTCGCTTTTCTTAGTCTATTTACATCTTATATGTGCGTTGTATGATTATCTGTAGTAGGCTATACAAACGTTTCTGTTTAGTATTGTTTCGTCTTTTTTATTTACTCTATATAGTCCTACATGTGAGTGAAAAAAACCTATGATAGCAGTAGTCGAACGACGTCTGTCCAATTTCTTTATTTGCGGTTTTCTCTATTTGTGGTGTATTTGTTACATTGGAAGCCATGGTTAATGCCAGATTGTCTCTTCTGTCCGTCTGTCTGTCTGTCTGTCTGGACCGTGTGTCCACCAGCTGGAGGATGACCTGTTAGCCCTGCAGAAGAAGCTGAAGGCCACCGAGGATGAGCTGGACAAGTACTCCGAGGCCCTCAAGGAAGCCCAGGAGAAACTGGAGCTGGCCGAGAAGAAAGCCGCAGACGTACGTATGAGACGACCTCCAACACACGGTTTTATGAACGAACCAAAAAATCGGAGCCCTCTTCACCTCGGAAAACCTCCAGTTCGATTCCTATGCTTTTCAAACCCACTGGCCACGTAATGGGATTCCTTTCAGTGGAGCATAATACAAGTGTAGTTTAATAAATACGTTAAATATAGGCTCGGGCTTGTATACAACAAATATATTATACTAATATATAATATTTCCCCGTTGTGGAAGCTGTTTCATTGTAGATGTCCCAAACGTACCAGCAGGGGATGAGCAATGAGCGGCCAATATAACCCATCTTTATAAATGTAATACAAAAATGTCCTTTTGAAAATATGTGATCCCAAACACCATTAGTTCTATATATGTTTTAAAATATATCCACTTTCGAATTTAATTTTATAGGCCTTTATTTAGTCTATATTGAATAAAATGTATACAAGTGCCCTTTTAAATAGACAATTGAAATATACCATTGTGCAAATAGGATAGGTAAAATCTACTTTCGTTGTAACTTATTCATTTTTTAATACATTTATATTGGAATAAAATGCGGACCATGGCGTATTATACCGGTGACTTCCGGTGCGTGACGTGCTTCTCATCAGAGATTGATTAAGCACACTGTGCAGGGATCAAAAGCTCCGCACCTTAGGACAGCGTGTGTATGCAAGCAGCGAGCCGGACCCAAAACATACACATTCACACCGGTATAGCCAGGAAGCTAACATGTCTGGCGGAACGTCTCTGGAAGCTGTCAAGAAGAAAATCAAAACGCTGCAAGAGCATGCCGACGCAGCGGACGACCGGGCATCGGACCTGCAGCGAGAGCTCAGTGTGGAGAGGAGAGCGAGGGAATCAGTAAGCCGCTGTTAACGATTTAAGTCAATTAGTCTGCATAGGCGCCGGGGAGAATGAGCGCACACATCTTCTCAAGACACTTCTTTGTTAGACCAAGACGGCGGGGGATTATGACAAAAATATCACAAATGTCATGACTGGTACTGCATGTAAATCGATGGAGTTATAGAGGGGATTCGATGGGCGAGTCACGCCCAGGATAAACACGCATTTGTTTAAAGCGAACCACCGCAGTAGTTACCGATTAACAGATTAAGTATCCACAAATACGCCAATTCGTCTGTTTTTCGAATACATGGCGAGTTTTCCATACCATATGTTAGCAATCATGTTGATTTCATAGATTATAAAGTAATGTTGCCTAAAGACGTTTCAGCCACGTCGAGATCATATTGAGGCGACGTGATGTTGGCAAACTCAATCAATATTTGCAGTTCGTTTGGGGTAACAGCATCTAACTACGGTGAAAGACGCACGTGCTATCTTCTTAAACAGTGTGAAACAATGGGACTGGTTAACAACCCTACTCCATAGGGATTACAACACATTCAACAGGGTAGCCTGTAATCACGCGTGTATTAGACATATTGGGGTTGTTGTAATCGACATCATAATGATGATTTGCTGACTCCTTGTTCTCCTCTGGCTCCAGGCTGAGAGTGATGTCGCCTCCCTGAACAGACGTATCCAGCTGGTTGAGGAGGAGTTGGACCGCGCCCAGGAGCGTCTGGCCACAGCACTGACCAAGCTGGAGGAGGCAGAGAAGGCTGCTGATGAGAGTGAGAGGTGGGTGTCATGGGAGATGGAGACATTACGTCCTGATACGATAACAATAACTTTAAACTGGGTTGGTCACCCATTCACACAACCTCAGAGACCTGTCCATGACTGACATTCCAAGAGGGCATAATCCTTGCTTAGTGCACAACATTCAAAGATTAAAACATGGATAAAACATTTGATGTCAGGTCTTCAACGTTGAATAAGTGTAACAAACAGAGCCTTAAATAATCCAGTTTCACCTAGTGGCAATTTTTAACAGTGGAAGTTCAAGTTGTTTTGAAGTTGGACAGACTCATGGCTCCAGCATCTAAACACATTGTTGGATTGTTGATTAATTGGTGGAACCTTCTCATGTGTCTTTCTCCTCTCTTCTCCTTATTCCTCCACTCCAGAGGCATGAAGGTTATTGAGAACAGGGCGATGAAGGACGAGGAGAAGATGGAGCTGCAGGAGATCCAGCTGAAGGAAGCCAAACACATCGCTGAGGAGGCCGACCGCAAATACGAGGAGGCAAGTTTGTTCTCCTGCTATCTGAGCTGGTGACTGGGCCTCCTTGAGGAGCTCCTGTCTGCCAGGCTGAGGAACGAACATGAGCGTGGTTTAGAGATGAAACGCGACGGGGTTCCAGTTGGTTAATGCATAGTTAATGTAGATTGTTGGCCAATACCCCTCCTCTGGCCTTGATGAAAAGTCTTAGGTTTTAGTTAAATTGGCTCTACAAATGAGACCTTTTAAAATGGCAGTGGTAACAGGAACCCGGAGTCTTTCCTCATTTAGTAGATGGTATTACATCATTTTGAAAAAGTAACTAGATTCTTTCTCTACACTACATAGTCAAATTTAAATCAAGGGATTGAGAATGTTCTGCCATTGGGTCTGAGGTCCATAGTGTAGTAGATAACCAGGCAGTGTAGTGGGAGGGGTTTGTGCTCCGGTGGTGTGGGGGCTGACTTATGGTTGTGCTGTGAGTCCAGGTGGCCCGTAAGCTGGTGATCATTGAGAGTGATCTGGAACGTACAGAGGAACGTGCTGAGCTGTCTGAAGGGTAAGAACTCTTCTCAGTTTCTTTCTCCATCAACCAGCCCTCGCTGAGAATGGGTTTAAAGTTTAAACATGGTTTGTATAAATGGGGCTTCAAAGTGTTGTTGCAACAAGGGACTGATCCACTAATGTTAAATGTAGTTTATTGAAATGTCTCCTGGTTTCATTATATAAAGTTAAAGGCGAATTAATCTCACAATAAATAAATATTATAGAAGTAAATCTAAGTAGGGCAGTTTTGCTAACAAGTGTGTTTTCAGCTTTGACTTAAAGCTTGACAATGGTTTGCAGGAAGGAACATTGGAAAACTTAGTCATTGAAGTAGTAGATGTGACACATTCCCTCTTCCGTACAGAAAGGACAAGCTTTCTGTGAAAAATGGGTTGATATTTTGCTGCAATGTCAGAACTTGCCGCTCTTGATTTTACATCTTGATCTCTCCTTCCTCTGTTCATCTATGTTCTTCGTCCCCTCCACCCCACCACCTCCACGCCTCCTCCTGTGCCTTCTCCAATCACCTAAACCCCCAGAAAGTGCTCTGAGCTGGAGGAGGAGCTGAAGACCGTGACCAACAACCTGAAGTCTCTGGAGGCTCAGGCAGAGAAGGTAGGCGTCTGACCGGCTACGAGGAACCAAGCTTCTTTGGTTTATCATGAGCTCATGAACTTTCTTTACTCAACGGTCTGCACACTTGTCTTGTCTCATATGGTCTTCCTGGTTTCTGCTTACAGTACTCACAGAAGGAGGACAAGTATGAGGAGGAGATCAAGGTCCTGACAGACAAGCTGAAGGAGGTGAGTTTCAAGCTGGGGGTTTAAAAATGGAGTCCTTCCCATTTTTATGTGATAAGGCTTTTGGATAGCTTGAACGTTATTCATCTCAACATACTGCGTGCTAATGTGTAAATGTTCACTGAAGTAGCCCTTTTAATTTATGTTTCTTGTGTCAAACGTGTTTGCAGGCCTTTTGAAATACATGTTTATAGTTCATGTTTCAAAATAATCTTTTTGTATGGCATTGGTTTTCCCACTACCATAAATGCAGAAGAAGTCATGCTATAAGATGCTAATGCTAACGCTAGTCTGACTCCACTCCACTCAGGCTGAGACCAGAGCTGAGTTTGCTGAGAGATCCGTGGCCAAGCTTGAGAAGACCATCGACGACCTTGAGGGTAGGAATCCATCATACTTTCATAAAACGACACATTAAGCTATTGTTGTTTTCAAAGGACGTCTTGGGTTTAATGAGGTACATGGCAATTGTCAAATCGGTACGTTTTGACGGATGAACAACTGAAGTACAACTTCAAACCTTCATTAGTATGATGCCATATCACTGCCAAAATCCAGAGCAAAAATGAGTTTGCGCACAACCACCACATCCGTGCACACAAAATATTATTGGGAGCACTTTTACTGCCCTCCCATGCACTATTCCTCTCCTTGCGAGAGCAATAATATAGCCTTGGAGGAGAAGATTCTATTTGCTTTCGGTTCGCAAGGTGTTTTCCTGTTCGCTCCTTACATGCTTTGGAGAATAATAAAGCAGTGTTACACCTCAGACAGTTGGCAGTTTTTAACTTAACATTAATATGCATGTAATGAATAGAGGAAGGATCATCAGGAACAGTGAACCCATAGCCTAAGCCTTGAAGATTATCAGTATTTTGAGTATATAGAATGTCATCAGACCAGGAAATATAAATACTGAGATACTAGAGAAATGTGCCAGAATTGAAATATTTTGGATTAATTAAAGGAAACTACACGAAATGTAAGCATTGCCTCACTATAGCTGGTGTAACGTAGTTATTTATCGAATAATAATCATAATAATAATAATCAATAATAATCAATAATAATAATAATCGTCTAATAAATCAGCGCTGTTGAGAGATGGATAGATGGATAAATATAGTAAAAACCAAATGGAAAAGTTTCCACAGCATCAAAAAGGACATCCATTGTCTATGTGATAGGTTCACGCTTAGTGCCAAAAAGAAGACCGCCCGCATGAGCAGAAAAAGTATCAGAGCGAGCAGGAAAACACTTTGCGAGCACGAGAGCATTTTATTATTTGAGTTGCACACTTCAATGTCACTGCATATTAGGATGTTGTTCATAGCTTTATTAGCGGTGCATTTTATATTCTGCTGTGTCCATGTAGTCCTCAAAGGGTTGAAATCAGCACCGTCAGTAGGACAGGCAATGAACCACAAAAGTTCTACATGATGGAATTAATTAAGTCCACAAAGGACATCTCCCATTTTGAGGTTGGCTGGTGTGGCACAGTAGCTGTACAAAGCCTAGCAGTATCCACCTAGCCCAGTTAGCCTAGCAGAATAGGCCTAGCCCTGTTAGCCATGCAGTCTTATCCTAGCACTGTTAGCCTCCCCAAGGAGTTGCTAGGAGTCATAGAAAATGTGAGGCATTTCTTTGTGACTTCTCCGGTATTTGACACTGCGTTAGCAGCTGTTGGTTCTGCCTTGGCTATTCGTCTCGCTGTCAGATTCTTTTATTTTTGCATTCTTTCTGCTGTTCTATTCTTTGACCATTGTGTTTTGTTCTTATTTTTCTTTTCTTTCAAATCCTTGGCATTCGTTCTCCACTCCCTTCATCCTAATTTTGTTTCGGCCTTGGCTCATGTGAACCCACATGATCATAGATGAGTTATACGCCCAGAAACTGAAGTACAAGGCCATCAGCGAGGAGTTGGACCACGCCCTCAACGATATGACCTCCATGTAATTGACCACCTGCCTTGTGCCTGCCTCTTTGCTCCCAATAGCTTCCCCTAGTGGCTGACCTGAGTGCAGCCGTTTTTTAACCTACAACTAACAACTTTGCTGTGGTGAAACTAACGGAGCACTGTGTGCAAAATGTAATTTATGTTTCGATTTTCACACCCTCTAACAATATTTAATTAACTCTCGGCCAGAACATCCATTTGAAGCAATCTTATCTATCAATTCACTTTTAGTATAATTAAGCCCTGCATCTCAAACTTTTTATTTATTATAGATTTTTATTTTATTTTGGTTTTAAATGTCATTCTTTTCCATCCTTCCCTTTTTTCCTCTCGTCACTGTTTTTCCCCCTCTTTTCTTTTCACAGCTAAATTGTTTACGTCCCTTCATTTCCGGGGCCCCTGGTGGCCGACCCTGGTAATCCTCCTCCTCCTCTCTCTCCCCTGGGCAGTGTTCTCCAGCTCCCTGTCCCCTCTGTCTCTGCGTCTCTCTGTGGGACGCTGGGTCTCTGCTGCCCAGGTCCTTTAGTACGTGTCTTCTATGGCAGTCTGAGCCATATCTCGTTCTGTAAAAATAAACTTTATTCCATCTATGTCCTCCCTATTTCCCCTCATCTATCCATTTCCATTTGTTGTGCTCTGTCTTTGGAATTTGTCTTTGTTTTAATTTGTTTGAGAAGCTTTTGGAATAAACGTCGATGCTCCTCTCTTTCACCATGTCCCATTTTGTGGCCAACTGGGGGCCGTCCTTTGGGGAAAAGACTGGTTCTCGTACTTCATGAAACCAAAATGGCATGCACATTTTTAAGGGATATTTGATTGATTTTGGTTCTTGGTTAAGGGCACTATTATATTGAGTATTCTTTTACTCTACTTTTTGGGCTCACTTTATTAAATTAACATTAGCGATGGAAGGTAATACCACCAGGTAAACCATAAGGTTTTCCACCAGGAAATGTAGCAAACTGAAGCATTTTGCCATCTGTTTAGTGTAGCGTGTAATTTGAGTTCAGCCATTTTGAATACATTGCCCATTGTGAATATTATGAGGATGTCTCTTCCTCCCAGACATTAATTTGCCTGTTTTTCACATTTACATAGTGATGCTATCTGTTCGCTAAATCGATTTGTTTGCCAAATTATTTACATGTCGAGTATTTATTTATTTTTTTTGGATGCCACAGATCCCACCTGAAAAGGATAACGGTGAGGATGCATTTCCTCCTCACCGGTCAGTCTATCAATCATGTCTCCTGTTGCTCTGGCCAGTAGAATCCATCACGCCATCCTTCTTACATCGTTCTTTATCCTAAAATGTATTTATGCCACCATATAAACAACACTGTAGTAGTAGTGGAACCTGAAGCACCAAACCGGCCATTGATTTGCTGGATATTGAAGTGTTTGGAATAACTATGGTATCCAAATTAATTTTAAACGGTGTATTGCGCAACAAGACGTCTCTATGACTTGGGTAACTCTACTGCCCCGAAGGTAAGCATCTATTTGTCAAACGCTAGACTGACTACTTGGATGATCCAAAAACATGATTCTTGTTTCAATGGCTATATGTCTAAAAGATGAGGGAAAAACAAGTTGTATGCAGGCCTTGGCCTGTATGCAGTCCTCATCTAGAAGGGAAAACGCACTCAGTGAGCTGCAGTTGTGACCCCAGTGGAATGGGAAATCTGTTGTTTTACTAATTCAGTTCAATGTCTTCAACCTCACTAACTTCCTCTTTCCCTGTCTTTCTCTTTCCCTCCTACTGTGCGTTCTGACGGTCAAGATCATCTACACAAGCAGCTTGAGAAAAACCGTATGCTGACAAACGAACTGAGATTAGCCTTAAATGATCCGTAAAATTCGTAAAAGTTCCCCTTTCCTTCTGCTTTCTTCTGAAGCATGAAAGCCGCTTTACACCTTTTTTATGTGCTACACTTATGTGTTTTGGCGTTCAAGAATACTATATTAATATTTTGTGTTGACCTCAAACTCCCTTATAATGTCATGGGGGGAGGAAAATAATTTTTTCCTCAAGGTTTTTGGGGTTGCATGCTGTTGCTGCAATGTAATGGGATTTGTGGGCAGATAACCACATTTCCAGTGTGGCTTGGATAGAGTAACTGCTGTTTAAACCTTGTGGCAGAGATTCCAGCAGATTTCCTTTTTGTTTTTTTTCCTTGTAATCAGATGCTGATGTTTACCTGGTTTAAAGGTATAATATGTAATTTTTGCCACTAGGGGTCTCCCAATCAAAACAATAACAAAAGACGTAGTTTGATGACGTCATGAAGTAGCGTTGGATCATGGGAGTTGTTGTCCTTACCACCATTGGCGGTCAAAATCTTTCTGACGTGACAGAAATTATGTTCACGGACAAGTAAATGTATTAAAGTTTTACCTGTGACGTTTATTCACATTATGTAATTTCCTTCTAATTAAATCGCCGCAAGTAACGTAACGTAACGTAACGTTAACTTGTTCACTTACCATTAGATGAGTCGACTACCCAGCTTAAAATACTGGAATGTCGGGTAAGCCAGCGCTGTTATACATGGTCAAAACAACAAAACAAAAAAAGATTCAATGTGTTGCGCGCAACTCTACAATGAAATAGGATTTAACCCATTTTAAATAGTAAAACAATTGTCAAAAGTGTCAACACTATCAAAAAATAAATAAAATGACCCGCTAAAGTAAAGTCGATGTATGGGAAACACTGCATTAGCTTGGTGGCTGGCGTGAGCTACTTGTCAAAGTGGCACATCGTAGTAAGCTAGATCGATATTGAAACATCATATCAATATTAGCTCTCTATTGGAATACTGTTATTGCGTGTTTCTCCGAGAGTCGGGGAGTAAAGGGCATATGACGCAAGTGACATGCGACCAAATGTAACGGACTGTTACCTTGAATAAAACAACGGGTTTATCTTGGTTTGAACATTGTTAACAATTGGTATAATGTTAGTACACAACTCAACAAAATATATAACATAGGTCTAGTCGTTTTAGATATTTCAATGCAGAAATGTTACATATTATACGTTCAACTGGCTCAAATATCAGCAATTAGTCAACCAAAACATGCCTTACTTCATTAGGAGAGCAGGATAGTCTAGTGGCTAGGATGTTAAACTCCCAGCTGAAAGTTTCTGGATTTGAAACCCAATGTCTATTCCTTGACATGTAACTGAAAATTCTGATACATGTCGCTATGGATTAAAGCCCCCATGCTAAATGACTAAATGGTAAATACTAACTCATACTCCAGCACTGACTAAATATGAGTAGGCTTATGTATACCTAGATACATTTTTTTTAAGTATAACTACATATCCAAAGACATTCAATATGTCCTTAACTGTATCTTTTTGTGTATAATCTCCTTATTGCACAATTAAATAACCTACAGCACTACACCACTATTATACTGTTGGTGGTACTTACTGAGGCCTTTTTATTTCCACTGTGGATCATTCCTGTGTATCTTCAATGTTGCTAATCTCACCGATATGATCATTCCTGTGTATAATCACTGTTCCTAATCTCACCGATGTGTCTGAGATCTTTGCCACTTCGCTGCATCCAAAGGTAAACTATCACGCATGACGGAAGTGAACTGCAGCTAAAACAGATGGTGGGTCAAACTCTGTTTGAGATCTGTGACATTTGACCTGACAGTCCCAACTCCCAGAGACTGTCCATAACTGATCCATGGCTTGGATGCTACACTGAGCAGCTAACCAATGGCTAAGCCATGTTGTATGCAACAGGCAAACTGATGTTTCCATCATAATACACAAGTGTGCTCTTATAGGCTATGCCATTTATCATGAGGTACATTTATTTTGTTTGAGCGTAGATGGGAGCCTTTTAATTCAGTAAGTCAGTTTATAATTTATAACTCGGCAGAATTTGCACTCTTTTAATATCACCTCATAGTACTGCGTATTATCACTTTAGCATGTTGAATGGTGAACAATCTGTAGCATATGACATTTTTGTGTTTATTCCTGTACATGCGGCACTGATCACTGCTGTTCAGTTTAATTCTGTTTTTCATTTAAACTGTTTTTTCTTTTTTTTCTTTCCATGTATTTTATCTGGGGAATGTAATAAAATAGTGTAATGTTATATTTCCACGTCGTTGTTTATAATATTGCACATATTTGTGAACCAATACAATGCCTTTATTGGTGTCCTGTTCCCAATATCATTAGTTTGAACTAAAAGCAAATCAAAAAATAAATGGAAATCACATCGACATTGTGAGCATGATTTTGGCTCTGGCACTTTCATTTTTTAATTCATGGACTCATCCTCTCCACCAGAGGGCAGGAGCCCACTCCCCGGTTTAATGTTCAGCGTGCGAAGAGGAAAGGGTTCACAGTTCACAGCTAGGTATCGCTGGGATCGTCAGCACGACTGCAGGGAAGATATCTAATATATATCCAAGTAATGGATTTAAACCCCGAATCTTCTGGGACTTCTCAAGACGGCAAGGCCGAGTACATACTGAGTAATGTTGCAGAGGTGGTGGAGAGGATCCTGACTTTCGTTCCCACCAAGTCCCTCCTGCGGATAGCTAGGTAGGCTAGCGTTAGCACACCTGGGACCCGAACTGATGGTCGCTAACATGCTATGTGAATTAAAGCCCACTGTTTACATCGTCAATGTATTGGTCACATACACAAGACTACTCGTCTACAATGTGTGGACAAATACCCTTTTTGCATTAAATACATTTAATGTAAGATCAGTATATTAATGCATGTACATTTTGAATGGTAATGTAATGATCTAATGCGGGGAGTGTATATATCACGTTAGTGAAGTGATAGTGTCGAAGAAAATAGATCATTATGCTTATTTATATAACGTTAATGCAGCGCTTTTCTAGATAGCCGAATAAACTCATTAACATTTTCTATTTTCTAAGTTTCTATTAACATCCTTACTGTACCGACAGCGATATATTGTGTTACTCTTTCTTCTGACAAATGTACTTATTGTAAGTCGCTTTGGATAAAAGCGTCTGCTAAATGCCCTAAATGTAAACTCTACAAAGACATAACCTACAAGCGTAAAAAACAAAGCATGATGTCGTTTTCTTATATGCACTCTTAATATTACATGTAGTTGGTATCTGAGTGTTTCTTCCACCGCTCAGTGTGTGCAGGCTGTGGAGGAACTGTGCGCGCAGGGTGCTGAGGACCCAGCAGAGGCTGACCTGGGTGTCAGCCTTTGGCCCCTCCCTCCGTGATGTCCACGTTCTGTGTGGTCGTCTCTCCGAGGAGGTGGAGGTACTTGAATTACATCCATTCCTTCAAAGGGTTTTCGGTTTGTAGAATGTCTAGTAAGACACAGGGTCATTGTGGACAATGAGATTCTTGCAGGCAGGCAATTGTCGACTATGTAATTAATATCTAATAAAATATAAATATAAAATGAATATCGACATCTTTATCGCAATACATTTGTAAGGGCATGCCCTTAAATGTAGCTTCTAGAGATCCTTAAGTAGCAATGTGTATTGCCAACTGTTGGTAATGATGCTTGATCAAACTTTATTTTAATTAGAAACCCCTGTTAAGACTGATACCAGTAACAAACATTAGACTTAGGATTTTTGCATTCATGCCACTGTAGTGAAGTAAGTTATGATACTATAAATACTATTGGTACATCATATAATCTCCTTATTGCTACATATGCATATGATCTGCTTCCTAAACATACATTATGTGTATGTTTAGTGAGGATAGTTATGACTTAAACATGCTCCCTCTGGGTGTTTACAGAAAGTGTTCCTCTTGCCTAAAACTGTCCTGGCTGTTGTGGACAGTAATGCCTTCAACGGACAAGCATATTGCTACAGACAGAATAAAGGTTAGTGCAATAACACCTCGAATGCGTGCTGCTTTATGTCTCATTGTACTTGTGATTGTTGTCATTGCATTCTTATTCTGGGATGTCCTTTGTGCAAGTCAAAATAGGAGCACAAGTTCAAATGTTTTAGATAGGACTGATATGTGTAGAATGTAAATTATGACATTCCATGACATAAAAGTGCTTCTAAAAAAAAGAGATGGCACATAGTTTGATATAATTAAAAGGGCAAATGCAAATGTGGGGTTGATTAGACAAGATAATACTTTATTGGTCCCAGACAGGACATTTGAGAACTGTACTGTCTTATTGCACAAGATGTCTTATTGCACAAGATGTCTTATTGCACAAGATGGTGCATCTTGGGCCGCGGCCAGACACTTGTTTGGTGTGTATTACATTTTTGCACACCAAATTGAGTTCCACACATGACCTCTTACCAGGCTTTATCATTTTGGCACAACATGCACTTAAAATCCATGTGTGCTCTTTTACAAAAAAGACCTAAACAATGCTCATGCTCATTATATATAAATCATTGATTATAGCATGGTGTAATAACAGCTGTGCCCGCCGTTGTGGGTAGAGCACCTAAGAATAGATGCAATTTTTGGATATGTGATGTGATACCTGCACTTCCATGTTTTCTTTCCATGGGTCAGTCTGTTGGTGTACAGAAGAACTGGGTTTGATGCACATAAAACCAGTGGATTTATATTATGTCTACATATTGTTATATCTATGTAATGGTGGATTTGTACTTATTCATGCAGCAAAAAAATTCTGTGTAAATGTGTATTTTATTTTTTTTCGTGTATGTTAAAGCACTTTTGTAAACTTAAAGTTGCTGTATAAATACAATGTATTAACCGGCTAGCTCTATTCATAACGGTTTTTCTCTGGACCCTGAAGCGAAGAAGAGTCGCCAGAGTCCAGACACGGTGGAGGAGCTCAACCAACTCTTCCCTAGGAGCTGTGACATCATGGGCATCTCCGCACCGGGGATAGTGTGTACGTGTTTCCCCTTTGTCTTCTCTCTATTCCTGTTGCACTCTGGAAAGAGGAAGCTAGCTGCTTTTGTTGTGTTTAATATGTGTAACACCACTTCACAACACAGACACAAAGAGAAAGACTCAACGTTAATTGCTCCCAAACTATGAACCTTAAATCAGCTATGAAGTTGAATTTGAAAAGTTGCCAACAGCATATTAATCCACCCTTGAACCGAGCACTTAAAAACAGATATTTAAAATATTAAATGAAAGAAAATGATCAATGGCTGCTTTTGTTGGTTGAATGATCGATTGCTTTTCCTTGTCTGCAGTGACCCCTAGTGGGTCCCACTCTGGCGTCCCTGTAGAGCACCAGGACGGAGAGGCCGGCTTCGCGCTTATGTTCCCCAGCATGGAGGGAGTCAACATCAGGCCCTTTCACTTCTGCAGGAAGACCTTCTCCCAGACAGCCCTACAGGAAGCAGGTGGGCAGCCCCGCCATTTATGTTGTTGCCTCAGCAACAGGCTGCAATCCTCTCTCGTTGCTCTTTGTGGTAGTTTATTACATTGCTGATGGAAGTGCTTAAAACCAGGAAATCCATTAAACACGACTCTGCCAGTACTCACTGAATGTTGATAGTTCAATCAAATTGCCTATCGCCATCGCAGAAATACAATGGCTTGGCAATTTCAAGCCATTCACGGGCCAAAAGACTAGGCCTCCCAACATGATGTGTCATGGTTTTTATGGCATTGATTCCTCTGCCCACCCAGGACTGGTGGATAACCCTGACCTGCGCGTGGTTCTCCTGTTCGTCTATGAGGCGTACAAGTCCGGAGGCGCTCGCTTCCTGAACCAAGTGCTGGAGCCGCTGGCCAAGAGCAAAGCACTCATCGCTGGAGGAATCGTAGAGAGCGTCTTCTCTCCCCCGAGACAATGGTGATTTATTTATGTCTTCCTACGGATTTGACCTAGCCTGGAGACCATCCCGATCACGTGACCTCACATTTTGTTTCGCTACACAGATCAGTCTGGACCTCTAGCCGCCCACATCGATTTTCTACAATGTAATCAGGGCCAATTAGGCACTGTCGTAGTTGATGACGTAACCAATCAGGGCCTGCGTCGTAGTTGATGACGGAAAATACAGGCCTCCGCTGGCAAATCAGTAATGGCGTCTCCTGAAGCAACAAGCAGTAATGTTAACATGAGTAGAGTAAACACAGCGATAATTGAAGTTATTGCAGAAATAGACTCTAACAACTACTAAACAAGAACGTAAAGTATGCACTAGCCGAGTTTCTTAGTGTTCTTCTTTATCCCGTGTGTCCACTGAACAGCACACTGTGATGGCGTCACATGTTTTGTTACGCTGTTTGGCGGAAGGAGTTTGTCTGTCAAAGGAAGTACTCCCACCCACTGAAATCGATGTTGGCAGCTCGAGGTCCAGACTGGTCCATATAGAGAAACAAAATGTGAGGTCACGTGATCACGTGAAGTTCTATAAAAAAAACTATGGAGTTGGAACAGTCCAGATGAATCAGACTAAAAGTCCTGGGAGGCTCCTTTTGCTCTGGAGTTTAACCAGGAGGCAAGTCTCTCAGGACTTACCTACTGCTCACTCTTGGTGTTTGCTTTGTTGCCGTTTCTGTTGTTCTTTTTCATACTATGAATTGCATTGTGATCTCTGCTCCTCTCTCTCCATCTCCACCCTCTGTCTTCTCGCTCTCCTCATCTCCTCTCCGCCCCCTCTTTCTGCCTCCCAGCTGTGGCCAGGGGGCCTATGGTGTGGTAGGCCTGGCCCTCAGCGGGCCCCGGGTGCAGGGGGCCTCTGTGCTCCTGGAACAGGACGTGAGCACCCCCCAGGAGGCGGAGGCCACCATCCAGCGGCTGAAGGCGGCCAGCCTCCCCGAGCGCAACACGCTGGGCTTCATGTTTGCGTGCGTGGGCCGCGGCCACAACTACTACAACAACCTGGGCAACGTGGAGGCGGACGCCTTCCGCAAGGTGTTCCCCAACACGCCCCTCTTCGGCATGTTCGGGAACGGCGAGATCGGCTGCGACCGCATCGTCAAGGAGGACTACACGCTGTGCGACGGCGACACGGAGAGTCTGCAGCACGCCTTCACCACCGTCATGACCCTGGTGCATCTTGGGTGATGCTGGACTCTCAACGCACAAACACACACACACACACGGACACGGACCCCAGCCGGACCCCAACGGCCATCTCAAACAGACTTGACATTCCAGTGATCACAGGCGAAGCGACAGCGCGCTCGTTGGTCAACCGGCCGTTCCGTCTGGTGTGGAGTTTGGATGTTTGTTTTTTTAACACTTAGGTTTTTCTCAATTTTGGAATCACAGATTCCGGTTGTAGTGTAACACGGCAGTCTTTAAAGAAAATAATACTACAAAAAAAAACCATGTATATGTATATATTTCCCTGATGTATACATATTTGAAGCATATCTTCTGATTTCGACTTGTCTGTCTGGTTTACTAAGTTAGGTTAACTAGTTTGCTAAACTAGTTTGTTTTTGTTTTTTCCATTTCTTACAAATCAACACAGGCTTGATTTAAAGACTACATCCTATTGACATAGGCACTTAACATGTTATTGTTTAACATATGTAAAATAGCTTTTATTTCTAATGACTCCATGTACAGACAATATCACACATTGATTAATGTATGCGCTCAGCCTGAAGCTAGGTTGTGGTAGTGGTACCCTCCCCAAGCTTCTAGGTTGTATACAGGTGAGGTACTCTGTAAGGCAGGTTGTCATGGAAACCTTATTTTGTCAGTATTGGTCGTGAAGGGAAAGAGTGTGGAGTTGGTAGTCCCGACAACTCCTCGTTGACTAAGAATACATGGTCAATGGGAGCTCTTTTTGAAATGTGGGCCATCTGTTTTAAGGATGGGTCATTTGTTTGCTTTAACAGGGTATGTAACAAAGGGAGAACATGAGTATAAAGTCCGCGACTGAAAAGTTTGAAAGCCCTCTCTGAATGGAGATGGTTTTGTTAAAGATTGTCAAAATTGCATTTCATAGGTATTGTGAAGGATTGACATGAGGAAGCATGTGTTTGGATATTTTTCCCCTGACCTGTTTGCTAGACAATTCGAGGACAGGAACAAAATGTTTTTACTTTAAATATTGTCAATATTCAAGAGATGCCTTTATTTCCTATAACTGCCTAAAAGCTGTTGGATTGATATTTACACGTTTCAGCGGTTTCCATTTTGTAAGACGTGACATTTAAATCCATTTAATCGCTGCAAAACAATTATTGATACATGTGCAATTTACACTTTAATTAGGTCATATTGTCTCTTTATTCTTTAAAAGGAAGCTTTACATTAGTTTTTCGAACACAGGCTTCCCCGATAGCTTCTTGTAGGTAAATTAATGTGCAATTATCCAAAAGAAGTTCATATCTAATAATGACCTGCGTTTCTGATTATAGTGTTTCTATTTGCAAGTCGTGTTTGGCTTGATTGAATAATATTTTTCATGTACATGCACTTTTCAGTAGAATGTGCCAAATCAACTCCTTTTGAATTGATCGTAGCCTACTCTCCGTTCTCCCATGCTGTTAATTTACTCAATAAATATATTTTGAATCCCACTCGATAGCGCCCACCCTTGTTTGACGTGTAGCTCTTATATAATGAAGGCAAATAAGCCCTTGTCTCTGTATTGGAGCACACCCTTGGAGTCCAGCCGTACAGCCTGAAATCCCTTGCAGCCCACGTCTAGGAGACGTGAAAAGACACTGAAATGGTTGATGTGCGCTATAAGGGTGAGTTGCTGGATCCAAGGGTCCGAACGTAAAGTGGGCGATACCCCTCTCCGTTACCCACCAATCACTGATCCGAAGTACATTGGGCGGTACATTTCTTGGTTAACAACCACTCACTGATTGGTTGATAACAACGAGAGGCACCGCCCACTGGACGTTCGAACCCTTGGATCAAACCCTCCTCTGTAACCGTCGAATGGGTGAGTCTCAGTGAATGGCAAACGGTTGAACCAATTGGTACAAAGGCAATTTATATCGCCAAAATTATTTTAAGAAAACTCCTGACAGGAAGAGGAACAAGAAACGTAAACACATCAAGAGGATCCTCTCGAGGGGGCGCATCGGGGACTGCGCGGAAAGAGTAGCCTATAAATCAAATCTCCACACGTAGTCAGGATGTGCAAACATTTTTAGACGTCGTGACTCCGGCGACCAGCGACGCGAATGTCACACGCGGATCTTCGGCTGCTGTGGTCAACCCCGAGCACGTAACCACCAAACGTCAACGTTTTAATGGCGTTTGGGTGAAATATTCGGTGAAATTTCAATAGCCCTCTTTCTCTCTTCCCAGCGTTCAGGAGGAGTAGCTGGAGGAGCAGGGGGGGTTCAGCACCTGGACAGTTCCGCTGCACGAGGACTCCCTGCTGCGCTGGAGGGGGAAACCCTCTCGGATGGGGGAGCTGGAGCTCT
>OOFG01048100.1:0-15128 GCA_900323295.1 Molva molva
GTTAAAAGAGGTGTAAAAATAACATTTAGAGAATTTAAAGATATGGTAGAGAGGTGTTCATGTGGTCAAAGAGTTCCAATTCTATGTGCTGAAAGGGGGCAGTCCACTGGTAAGAGGCTCACACTGTTGCTTTTATGTAGACGATCAGGGTCATTCGTGAGTTGTCATGTGTTGTTTGCTTGAACAGCATTTTCACACCCATGTATCACAAGAAGGCAGACCAAAAACAGCACCTGGTAGCATATGCAAACTAGGCTATGGCTGCCATGCAAACTACTTCTTTGTTAGCACCTGGTCTAAAATAGGCTAGGGTGCCCACTCTGAAGTGTTTGTTGAAAAGGCAACGTGCCGCAACAAGGCGTGAAGGTCTTCTGGAGGCCAAGTGGTTCATGCCTGCACTTGTTAGACTGACCCCTCCATTCACTGCTCTCTTTTGCCAGCTTTTGGCCTGGCTTAATAATAATAATAATGGATTGTATTTATGTAGCACTTTTCAGGACACCCAGAGCGCTTTACATAGAGCGTATGTGTGTGGGGGGGATACGACACCTCATCCACTTCCACACTTCAAACACGGGCAGGGTCCAAAATGAACACCTGCCCCAGGCCAAGCAATTGTTTTAATATGGTACCCTGATATTTTCTTTTACCTGCCAAATGGTCAAATTGATCCGCTATAGGCCGGTAAAAGAATATCAGTGTTCCATATTAAAATGCTGGACTCTGAAAACAGGATAGCAAAACCCTGACAATAACAGATGTTGGTGATTAAATATGCACTATATTATTATGATTGTTATTATCATTATTATCATGACTGCATTCGGTGTGTTGGTCTTACCTGAGCAGTGAGGTTCCGGCGCACGGTGACTACAAAGTCCAGCTCTGTGAAGACCTTCCGGAGGACCTCCTCGTCCACCTCACCGCCCTTCCTGTAGTCAAGGTCAGGGGCGGCACAAGGGTCGAAGGCCACATTACTGATCACTAAGGCACAGCCTCTCGGTGACGAACACATCCTGTAAGACTGGACAATGGGAGAGAGAGAGAGATGTTAAGCACAGGGACATGGAAAGGATGACAGGTTTTTGTGGTTCACTGGTTCTGTGTGCAATAAATTCATTTAAACTAATGACACTAATGTTATTGCTTCTGATATTGTAATGAATATGCAAATAATTGTATTTAATAAGATTAATAAGTAATAATTATTACAACTGGTATTCATTTCATTTGTCGTTTTTTGCTTTTCTTATTCCTTTTTTCTCATTAACTAAAAGTCTGACATTTACTTTTTCCCCGTAAGAGTACAGCACCCACCCATTAATTGAACATGTCGTCTAAAACTTTTGAACTTCTATAAAAAATATAGTAGTGTCTTGTTTGATATAAAACTGTCCTGGCTCATGATAGGTGGAAAACAGAACAGTAAACCCCGCCTTCCCATTCCACCCCAGCTCAGGTTTAATGTATTCACCTGTTTGCAGTGAGTTAGGTAGAAGTCTTGGGTGCACGGAAGCACAGGAGTGGTAATGGGGCAGTCGGTATCAAGACTTGTTTCCATGGAATCTGAAACAAACATAAACACAGGGTCACAGGCGGTCACAACTGCCGGTCCTACTGATTAGGTTGCAACAGTACTATATATGATTATTATACAATCAGAGTAACAAGTTGAACTAAATGCATGGAAAAGGTTTATTATATAAAACATTTTGGTATGGTTCAATGCACAAGAAAACATTACGATTAAATGTTTTTTCAGATAAATCTAAGACTATTTGTCTATTCTTGGAAGGAACCAGTGAAGAGGAATGTAGTGTGAATCTAGTGACACCATTCCAATGTGCAAAACAATGTTCTCAAACCACTGACTGTGCCCTGTGTTCCTTTTTTAAAAATATTCAGGTTTTCATCTACACGTCGTATTATGTCTAGTTTATGAGTGGTACAGAAAGCCCCAGCAAGGTCAGGGTATCTCCATGGGGCGTGGCACCTGCAGGTGCAAGGAGCTGTAAATCTCTCAGAGTCAACCGCCATTCCACTTCCACTCAACCACAAGGTCAACTCAAATGGTTTCTCGATTCAAACAAAACCACAAACTCTCTGCCTTTTCTCAGACAGCCCACCCTTGTGTTGCCACAGAAACAAAAATAATATAGTGGTTTGAAAAGCGGTTGAGGGGGATAATATTTTTGAAGGTATAGAAGCATTGGTATTGAATGCAGGCTACACTCACCGTGTGTCCGTTGTCTCTTAGCTGCTTTGACCTCTTTTGTGGGATGTGGAAGAGGGGACTCGACAAACCTCTGCAACTGAACATCAGGCATTAATTATTTAAAGCATGGGGGGTCAGTGGAAAACGTTTCTTGGACAAATAAAGAGCCTCTAACTTGTGTAGCATCCTAGTATAACTGTCCTAGCATTTTGCATAAATATTAACAGGTGTTTAGAGGCTGCCTCTATATTCTCACCTCTGTTCCTTTACCCCTCTTTCTCTCTGCGATCGACTCGTGCTGCCTGTGTATGTCAGCTTCTCTGAGTTTGGATTCTAAGAGCAGGAAGCCATCTGAGGCTTGGATAGGCTGGGATGCACTCACATCGCTGAACTCGTCCCTGTCACTGTCTATCTGCAGGGCAAGTGACTGGAGCACAAGGTCTACTTACTTAAATACTATTACATCTTCCTTGATTTTAATTCATTTTGCCAATTTTCAACCTTGGAATAAGTATGTTTTACATAGTTTGGTTTAGTTGTTTTGTTATAACAGTGATAACAGCTGTTATTGTCAAATATTGATAAGAGGGCCCCACTAACCTCACTTATTTTCTCTAGGTAAGTGTTCAACACTCGTGTATCTCGTTCTGGCTGAAGTTGAGAATTCTATATGGAACAACAGTCAAATGTGTCAAGGATGCTAATAGGTTTATAATGCATATACTCATATACTCGTGTACAGTATTGTGATAATCATCATGCAGATCCTTACGTCTGTGCTATATTTCTCTATCAGGTCACACAAGTGGTGCTGCTCTGTGTCTCGCAGTGCTGAGCAGAAGCTGTTGAACGCACTGGGGCCCCGCTTGGGTAGAAGGAAAAGCAACCGCCAGTTTCGCTTTCCAGAGGTTTTCTCGGTCTGGAGTATGATAAAAGATATGAATTACAATATAAATTAGAACAAAATATGAAGTAACCTATCACAATATTCACGCCATTCACGTACCAGAATGCTCTCCGCCATTTCTTCGGTAAGAATTTCGTCGGCCTGAAGATCTTGTATAAGTTGCTCATCAACCACCATTTGCTTGCAGAAAACCGCAGACACATTACGAAGAGCACGTTTGTCCCGTTCTGACATCCCGCACTGCAGCATGTTGACGGACTAAATTGTGAAACGTAAAATAAATGTCATCAACCATAGGACACTACACAACGGAACTGAATTTAATAACTGGATCTGTGTAATACTTTGCTTTGACTGACTACAATGACGCAAGGAGCATTAATACAGTTCGTTCTGCAGAAGAAAAAACGTTAACCATAGACCTCTATTGTTTGTACTATCAACAATCCCAATATGTGTCATTACAAATCTACGAATCGATAATGACTAACGTTTAGATTTGGATTTGCGTAGATATTACACGCGCTTACGCTACTTACGCAAACAAGTGTATCCGAAACTATGCACAATAGAGCTAGGATATACTCAACAGACTCTTTTTGTTTTTGAATTGTTGTCATACCCTATGCATAAGCACATAATTTATTGTCGTATATAACTCTTGCTCTTCAAATTACAATGCTAACTAGCTAGCTAGCTAGCGGATTAAAAATTACAATTGTATAAAGTTACCACCCGCTATACCTTCTATAGATATTGACTAAAATCATTTTACTCCAATAACCACAAACATATCGGAAAACATCTAGCTCCTTAAACATCGATAATCCCATGCTATTACTAATTATTTACTCACATTGGGTCGGTCTGAACTTCCGCGGGGTAGAACGTAGGGGCGGAGTCAAAGTCACTATTTTTTTATTAACCAATGAGAAGAGGAGGTTCTTTGACTGACTTCCCAGGGAGCGAAGCAACATGGTGTTTGCAGCGGGTGGTCGTCTGCTGTTCACTGGATCACTGGTTAAGGGCACATTTTGAATTTGAATTCAGCTATCTGTAAACAATAAACCAATTGATGAAAGCACTTGGAAGAGTGACAGAACCAGTGACCAAATAGTAGGATATGCACGAGTTAAAGAAAACGGTATATCATTGGCTTAACTAAATACTGAACTAAATACAGCCCATGCAATCCAAGGGCATAGTTTGTGTAGGCCTACAGCACGTTATGCAATAACTTTAATACATACATTTATAATATCAGAAGTCTGCTTTTTTGTTTGTTTACCCCATTTCTCTCTTTACCTTTTTCTTATTCTCTGGGCTTCCTTTACCCTCTCCTGCTGTCTGTCTCTCCGCCCTCGCTGTGTGGTCCATCAATAATTGATGATTTCTACTGACTAAAAGGGTAACAGGTCCATGAGAAAAATCTACAATATGTATTCCCTTCCAAGACTACTTTTCACCTCAGTCCCTCCTCAGAAAGTATTACTAGTGGAATATTACATCATGCGATCTATAGACGCCGCTCACTTACTGGCTTGTCTCGTGTCAGAGGTCGCGGTGGCCAAGAGTGGGTTAACTCGGTGTCTCTGGCTGACAGCGGGATAGAGGGAAGGAAGTGCAGAGAGCTTAAATGAGTGAGATGCAGGGGGCATAGATAGAGGAGGAGGTAGAGGAGGAGGAGTGGCTGAATGATAGAGAGAATTAATTCAGTCCTTAACCAGCCCCATCCGATTGACGCCACAGCCAACTGGTGTATGCTAAACGCTCACGGTGACACAGAGTCATGGATGAAGAAAAGAGGAACATCAAGTTGCTCCCCAGGAAGACAAGTTTCACTCTAGAAACATGTGGGAGGTGAGTGGAGACATCTTTAACTTGAGAAGATCAACCCAACCGAATTTGAATGAAAGTGTATATGTGGGCAGATTCGGGTCCTGAAGAATGAATGCTCCCTTTGTTCGGTGTAATAATACATTTCCCGCTTCTGTAGATAACCCTTCGTTGTTTACAGTGCAGGCAGGTTTACATATGGTGATGAGAAAACTGTAGGATTCATATGCTGCTCGTTCCATTTTTTACTGTGTATATATAATGACAATAGAGAGCAACAGGTTCTGGAGGACTAAAGTAATGACTACTGCTCCTTAATATGTGCAAATCCCCCTGTTGCTGCAGACCACAATCGGACCTCAGCACACGAGACGTCCTGGCCCTTCCTGCTGCAAGTGACGCAAAGCCCTGCTGCTCTACCAGCAGCAACCAGAGGGTGATCACCATTGTCATCTGTTCAGCATTTGTTTGGACAGTTCATTATATATATATATATAACTATATATATAACTATATGTAACTATAACTATACATAATTTAATGCATTCAAAGACTGATAGAGACGGATCGTCGAACACTATAACAGTAGCCTTTTCCACTTTCATTAGTGAAATGTTGTGAGTCATTCTTTGTCATCGTCCTCTTTCCACCCACGTTTCTCCTTTTTCTTGTCTGCCATTCGACTGTCCCTCCTCTCTCTGTCTCCGCTGCTGACCGGTGTTGATTACAGGTTACGGAGCTGTTCGAGATCATCGAAAAGCTGCAGGTAAGAGTTTTAAGTGCATGTCTTATTTCCTGCTTCCTTTACGAACAATGGCATCTGTTCACCATTGTATCACTGCTCCTCTTCCTCTTCTTCTCCATTAGGGAAGTAGAATAGATGAGCAACGATGTGAATTCCCTCCGCCTCTTAAGGTCAGCCACTCTAAATTCGACTCTAAGCTGTTGTAACACATGCATTAGACACATGCTTTTATTGGACCACAACAACAACAGTGCTAAATAATAACAATGTAAATAAATGTGAACAGACCACCATTAACATGAGAGGCATTGTCTTCGTTCCGTCGCAGTCCCAACTGCTGAAGATAGGGGGTGAACTGCCCCTCATTCTCCCACCCAAGTTGGGAGGCTACTGGCTGGATCCCCCCTTGGATAAGCTTGTAGACATGAGCCCCTGCACCTCTCCCCAACACGGCCTGGACCCAGCCTGCTATGATATCTTGGAGCGAGACTGCGATGCCAAGATCTACCGAGAGTTCTTCGGCTCACGGGTCAGTGGGCATAACCTTCATTACTATATGACATATCCCAAAAAATATAAACAATTGTTTACATTCAATTGATTGTTGTGTTTGCATGTATTTGCTGTTTACCTATTTCATGTCATTTGGCAGATGCTTTTAGTTATAAAAAATAGGTATGATCAGATATAGGGCTTTGCCTCAAGAATGACAAGTAGACTGCAGAAATTAGTGTTTGAGTGCAGTGCCTCTGGCTGGGAGTCAAGACCTACCCTAACCACTAGACTATCCTGATGTAGCTGGTCTGTCCTCTTTCTTTCAGTACCATCACACGTTCATAGCAGTGGATGCCTCTCTGGGTCCACTGGTTCTCTCTGTGTGTTTGGAGGGAGACGATCAGAGAATACGAGTCATACTAAGGTTTGGATATTTTGTCTACTTTATTACTCTTTCAGGATTGATGATTTATACTTTTGACAATGTAGTGTCTTTGAGTATTTAGAAAAGTGTTATACAATGTTTAAATGGATTATTATTTTGATATATTATTTGATTATTATTGTTGTATTTCCCAAGTGATTTACAGCCTCCAGAATCCCAAACATTTCTGTCTATGTTAAATATATTTTATTTTTAATTTATTTCTATGTCGAAGCTGCATCAATGCTTTCTAAAAAACAATTATTATTGTCTTGCAGGATGAAGGAATGCTCTCTGCATGGAGTTTTCTCCCTTTCGCTTTTCCCCAATGTTCCTTCTGCTGTTGAGTTAGCCACGGTAACCAAATTACCTGCAGTTGACAGATTGTAGATGTCTTTATAAAAATAAATATATTACATTATAATGACATCCACTGTCATATCACTTCTAGAGGCTCTGTGAGAATGTGACCGTGACCCAGTTTGAAGCAGTCAGCTATCTGAAGGTGGGACACTATTCTATACTTGAGGATTGACATTTATATTAAATACAATATATAATAATAATCTATACCACTACTTGCCCAAAACATATCTCACCTTATTCCCTTTCTGTTAAATCTTCTTATGTCATCTGTCATCAAATCTCCAGGCTCCGGAGTTGATAATAGCGTTTGATGAGCACAGGGTGTCATCCAATTTCAAGTTTGGCATCTTGCACCAGAAAGAAGGGCAGGTATTTTTTTCAAAAACCCTTTGGAACACATTCTACTATTATGGCAACATGTACAGACTGTGCCCTCCATCTTGGAAACGTGTCTTTGTGTTCAGTTCACGGAAGAGGACATACTGAGCAACACTGAGGAAACTCAGGAGTTCCAAGAGTTCCTGTCCATCTTGGGAGAGACAGTTCAACTGCAGGGATTCACTGGGTAAAGGGAAAATACCTAGCGGTGACTTCATTTTAAATGACAAATATTTCATGCCCTGTCATCACATGAGGTCTTATATCAATCTTGTCTCAGATTCAGAGGCGGTCTGGATGTGTCTCATGGTCAAACTGGAGACGATGCAGTCGTCACTTCCTTCCAGGGAAGACATATCATGTTCCATGTAGCGACCAAGCTGCCGTTCACTGAGGGCGACCCACAGCAGGTCAGCGGCTGCATCATTGTAATCAATTTTGTAACAGTGATTAAGAGCCGTGTCTTTCCAAATGAGATGCTTTAAATTTACTGTAAGACGGTAATGTTTGGAAAAAAGATCATCACCAATTAACTCTTCCCCTCCTCCTCTCTTCTTCTATCTCCTCTACTTAGTTACAGAGGAAGCGACACATTGGGAATGACATTGTAGCATTGGTTTACCAGGAAGGCAAGACCCCTTTCATCTCTGATGTCATCAGCTCCCACTTCCTGCACTGCTTCTTGGTGGTTCGTAAGGTTCGGGGAGAGCAGGAACAGAAAGCAGCAGGAGGATACCAGGTCAGCCATTAGCAGTGTATGTGTAAGGTGTAGACATTACATAACTACATGCATTTGAGCCAAAGACAACAAAAGAAGGGATTATTGGCATTATGAGCTAAATAGTTTGTTTGTTGTTGATGGTTGTTCATTTTTTCTATTTGCAATGAGTAAGAACATAATCTATTTGCAGGTTTGTGTGACAGCCAGAGAGGATGTTCCCCCTTTTGGTCCTGTTCTACCAGATCCTCCCATATTTACAGATGTAAGGGACAGGGACATACACAGCATGACAGCCTTCAAACTCCCCTCTATGTGTTAACCTAATGCAAATATTTAATCTAACTCTCGTCCTCCAGAGTTCCTTGCTCAGACAGTTCCTCCTCACCAAACTTATCAATGCAGAGATCTCCTGTTACAAGGCGGAGAGGTTCAGCCGTTTGGAGGTATAGGCAGATACACGCGATATGGAAGCAAAGCTATCAGTAAGGTCAAAATTCATTCACAATCAGCCAATGCCACTTTACCCATGCTCGTTCATTGTTCTTCATCTTTCTTATCAAGCTTCGCACTCGTTCGTCCCTACTAGAGGGCCTGCAGAACGAACTGTCCGCCCGCTCCCAGTGCATGCTGGGAGATCCATCCTCAACGGCCTTGCCATCGTGTGAGGGGCTTAGGGGCATGTCAGAAGGCAGTGGAGGTTTCATCGAAAACTTCAAGGTTAATCTTAAGGTCTTATAAGTCTTGGTTTTGATGCTTTACCCAATAGGGTGTAAATACTTTCTGCCATGATTCTCTCACCAGAGAGCCATACGCGTGCGCAGTCATTCTTTTGACACACTCGGTGTCCCAAAGAAAATTGGGGGGATTGTAACACACAGGCCAAAGGTAAGTTATCCACCTCTCTTTGAAGAATTAAATACATATGATGAAATGAGTGATCTTGAATCTCATTTCTGACTTCATTGCAGACCGCATATGCAGAGAAAGATGATGAGAGGTAAGGGCAATGAAATTAAAGCAACTGTTCAGTTATCAACGTAGATTATTACAGTTATATATATATATTCATACATAAACAAACTTGTTAAAAATTTGAGGGTCAGCTTGGGCTTCCTGTACAGACACAAGGCATGCTTCTCTTCTGCAAAAATAAATATATTGTGCAGGCCGCATTTCTACCTACATTGGATTATGGGGACATTTTATACAGGCATGCTGCTGCTACTGCATTAAAACCTCTGGATGCACTTTATCACCCGTCTCTCTGTTTCATCACAGCGGATAAGTACTCTATACGTCATTGCATTTTATACAGCAAGGTGGGCTGGTCCTCCCTCAACATAAGAAGGGAGGAACACTGTTTATTGTTTGTAAGACTATTCTCGAGAAACTCCCAGCCTGTTTCACCTCCTTTTTACAGTGTAAATGCAGTTCACACACACAGGCTAGTTCTGCATGCACCCTAGAGCTGTGACCCAAAATAGTTAAATAAATTACAACAAAGACTGAAACAAGAAAAACTTATTCTGCTGGACCAATACAAACCGATCTATCTGTATATTGTTTTATTAGTCTGATAAGGTAATCCCTATTGCAACTGAGTTTTAATAATTACTATCTTTTATTTATTTTTTCAATTGAATGTGTTTTATTTATAACATTATTTATTTATATTTTGATTGTTGGTAATTCCCTGCTCTGTTATGTTTTTCTTTTATTCCATATCTTACCTATTCGATTATTTGTATTCTGATGTATTTATATAAAATGTTTTACTTTGTCACTATCCATAGGCGTACATATCTCCCTGTGTCTTACTGCCATGGCATATTGTCTGTACACAGGGCCTCATTAAAAGAGTCATGGGACTCAATCAAGCTTCTCTGTTTAAATAAAGGTTGAAGATAAGAATAATTTGGGTTATTTTCTGCTTTTCAGTGAAAAAACTCCAGACTCTACAATTCCTGTGGTAGAAAATTCTGAATCGGCCGACCTCAGAAACCAACAGTGTTCTCATGAAGAGACATAGCTACAAACTGTATACAAATCTGCGCCCTGGTTGTCTGTGGAATTGTTTAAATGAAAATGTGTACTATTTTATTTTTTCTAGTAAATTTTAGTAGGCCTAAATGACACAGAATGTATTTTATCTATTGTACTTGTAAACTTAGAAAAGTCAGGGAATCGAAAAATAAACGTATACCTTAATTTGATCAAAGCCAAATGAAGGTCAAAGATGGTCAAACATGTTGTCTTTCTTGTTATATTGAGCCCACAGGCAGCCGAGGGGTGGCAGTATTGTGTTTGTTGATCCGTTCCATTTCTTCCAAAACAAACGAAGCATGGGGAAAGCGGAAGGAAGCTTCAACATCAGTGCTAGGTTGCTGATGCTAGAACAACAACATAAGCAAGCTGATCAGCACAAATACAACTGGGATGTCGTTGTAGCAACTATCCACATGATTTACATGTCCACATATCGTTAACTGCGTAAAATGTATCCAAAGTTGACTATATGATCTCCTTGGGTCACATTTTAATGAGCCGAAATTTTAATTTGAAAATAAATAATATATTTTTGATAAAATTTACCCATTTAATGCGCAGACTTGCCAAGTTACATTGGGAGATTCAAGTGAACTTTGACACACTACAGAAAGGTAGACAAACAGCGACCCTGATTCGACTCGATTCAACTTCGTGTTTCACTCCGGTAATACAAATAAAAGGCTGCATCGATAGGCTGCATCGCAGAGGAGTTTTAGTGACCATCCAAGAGACAAATTCTTAAACATCCTGAAGATGTCCTCTAAGAAAGTGGTCGAGTTGTTCTTTGATGTGGTTTCCCCGTACACCTGGCTTGCATTTGAGGTTCGTACTGGTCATGTTGCTATTGTAATGTAGTTTTAGATGTCATACAACAAATAATAATAATGTGCATATTGTGCATATTTAGGTTATGTGCCGATATCGAAACGTGTGGAACATCGAGCTGAAATTGCGTCCTGGTTTCTTGGGAGGCATTATGCAAGGGTCTGGTAAGCTTATGGTCAATCAGTAGCTGTGTTGAACCTTTTTTTGTTGTTCCTGTATCTGTTTCATACTATTGCATATGTGTTGTTGTACAAACATAGTCTACATATGTGTGCGTAGATGACACTCTTGTGTCACAATTGTGTATTCTTATAATGTAGGAAACAAACCTCCTGGGCTCGTTCCAAACAAATTCCTGTACATGACCAAGGACCTGGAGCGCTTGGCCCAGTACTTTGAAGTTCCCATTCAGGCTCCCGTTAACCCTTTCGAGGCCATGTTTGAAAAAGGTAAGGCCACCCATTGGGTTGTACAACTGTGAACAACCGTGACATCATTCAAATGCAATCGTATAACCTTTTAGCTGGGAGTCAGACATATTCACCACTACAAGACTATCCTGCTCTCCATTATTCAAATGCTAAACTGATGAAGATGTAGGAACCAATTCCTTGTCCACATAATGAACAAAATCCTAATTTTCAATAATTCGTCCTAGGCTCCTTGTCTGCGATGCGATTTGTGGTGGCCGTGCAGGGGCAAGCGAAGGATGGTGACAAGCAGGTAGAGCTTGTTTCTAGGGAGCTGTGGAGAAGAATCTGGAGTCAAAACAAAGACATCACCACACCTGAGTCCCTCTCCGAGGTAGGCCCCATCTCCTCAGATCACCTCTATCTGTCTACTAGTCAATGGCTAAGTGATTTAAAGTGTATAGAATGGAGCAGAATAACTGGTGAAATGTGTGCTGCTGTTTTAACTGCCGTTGTCTTGCAGGCAGCGATGAAGGCAGGGATGTCTGCCAGTGAGGTGGGAGAGTTGCTGAGACTGTCCTCCACCAAGGAGATAAAAGACAAGTTGAAAAGCACGACACAGGAAGCGCTTGACCACGGGGTAAGTGAGATGACCTTGTCTGATCTGTTAAAAAAAATAATAATTACTCATCCATGTTTTTGGTACTAATCTGAATTGTTGTTGGGATTTTTGCAGGCTTTTGGCTTCCCCCTAATCGTTTGTCATGTAGATGGCAAGCCAGAGCAGTTTTTTGGTTCAGACCGTTTTGAGCTGATGGCGCACTGCATTGGTAGGCATTTTTTAACTCTCCAAATAAAATTATGAGTGAATTATCGTTGCCGTTTTCAGATTGATTTCTTTGTATCCTTCATTCATCCATATGCTGTTCATCCATATGTTGTTTTTTATGTTCTAGGAGAGAAGTGGCTTGGACCTCACCCCAAACAATCTGCTGCCAAACTTTAAGTTTGCACTAACGTTGACACCTTGCCTTTAAACACTGTGGATGCTGTTCACCACTGAGTGGTTCATCTATGTACCCGATAGTACTTTCTAAAACTCTTTAACATGACAATTTAACTCTGAAAACAGTATGTGTTTCGTTTCACAAAAATCCTTCATAAATAAATACTGTAGAAATTGAATAACACTTGTTTCTTTTTTTAATGATAAAGCTATTTTTGCACTTACATCTTGTCACAAAGGTGAGAAAAGCTGCCATACAGGTTCGTTTTTGAGAGATCTGATGAGAGAAATGGAGTGAGAAAAATGCCAGATATGCGCAAACAATAGACTAAACAGCAGAACAAAAAACGTGGTAGAAAAAAAGTGGCAGGACCTGTTTTCTTAACAAAGACAAGAAGAGTAAGCAGTGGCTGACGCACAATGGCAAGAGATGATGCCTTACAGTGAAGAATAGTGCCAGTAAAGACACTAATTGTAAACACAAAACCAGGAGTTAGGACTGTTATATTGAAACCCGAAACTGTGATCAATATCTTTATGTCTCAACTCTTAACGAGGTGATTAAGGCCAAGAAGGAGGAAAGAAAAACAGGAGAGGGGAAGAGGGTGGGGTTACGATAAAAACAGAAGGTGTAACCTGAACAAACAGCAAGGATCCCGTGAGTCCTCTCCGGTCACCAAAGAAACAAGATAATGAAGAACTAACCTGGCGCGCGCGCGGCAGTCCAACTCCATCTAGTCACTCATCCGGGAAAATGTGTGAAAATTGTGCTGAGTATATGAGCGACCCACTATCAACAACCACTGGCAGATGTTAAGAACTTGACTGAATTAAACTGCTCTACGGATATATTGAAAAATTACAGTATCAGAAAACGGAAGGAATAAGGTAAGGATCTATTTGTGTTTTTTTATAGTTGTTGCGCTGTGTGCTGCACTTTATATGGTCATTCCTGTATGCTGTATTATAGTAGTATTATCTGAAAGGTGTTTATATATATAAATGAGATAGAGACCTGTATCTTGTTTGTGTGCTTTTGTTGTCTTCCTGGCTCAGTTATCTTAATACACGTAATAAGCACATACACATTAGTGCGCATGGGCTTATGAATTGTGAATATGTATATGTCCATATGTTATGTGTGTTTTATTGCATGTGCATAAATGTTTGCGCTATGGATGTGACACGTTGACAGTGTGGTTGCTTTACCTCCCGGTACTAAACCTGCAGAACAGACAGGTTAGGAAGGATTTCAGGTATGACGCAAAAGCATAATTAGCTGACAACAGTGACGGGAAGTGATTGCTGTTGTATTTTAGATGTGAATACAAAGCTGCTCTTAAAAGCAATTAGAGCATCCCCTAAAGCCGCTTTACAATATTGTTTAATATATTGTGATTTCCTGGGAAAATAATACATAAACCCTCCGGGTTTAAACATAATACGTTTTCACATTCAATTTTCCACATAACAAGGGACAGGGACTGCATGTGAATGGGCTGTCAGTGTGGCCAGACGGCTTCCTTGTTGTTGTCACCCTGATAAGAGTGACATACCAGACACTTAACAGGTTATCCAAAAGTAGACCATTAGATAAGCAGGTCATTATGGCACCCCTATTGTCCCAAAAGGATCAAAATCAACAACTGCAGGCCAGTGTGTACATCTCAAATAATGTTTTTTATTTTTTATTTAGATTCCATCTATGTAGCCTACAACTACATAGATGACCTTAGATATGAATTAAGTACATGGGCAATATTCACTAATGTTGTGGAATGTTGTTATGCAATTTTTCTTTTTTTCATCTAATCTTATTTACAATATTTATATTTAATAGGATGTCTTCTGTGTCTGAAGCTGACTCCCGCTGTGGTCCAGGGGATACCATTTGTGGTAAGGATGTAGTTTCTAGTCTCACACTACATGCCAAAGGCCCCGTAGAATACTCTAAATAAAATGCAACCTGATGCAGGGGAGCTCATGCAATAGAATCGGCCAACCCCACGGATTAAACTCAAGCTTAACGCGGTTCGCGTTTCCTTCTTCCTGGTACAGAGATCCGTGTGTATGAGCAGGAGGTGATCGTCGTGCCCATCCTGCTGCTTGCCAGCTTCCTGGTCACGCTGGTCTTCATACTGCTGCTGCGCTTCTGCCCGGAGAAGGTGGAGCGCATCAAGCCGAAGGCCAAGCAGTCGGCCTACAGGCAGCGAGCCAGGCGGACGCTGCAAGGCATCGATGGTGAGGCTGTGTGTGGGTTGGATGGACGGAGGATGTGGACCAATGTCTTATTGTGATAAGCTCACAGAAATCTATGATATTGGGGATATATATATATATATATATACATAACTCTTTTTTTTTCAAACACAGTATCTACATTAAGAATCAACATGAATGAATGTTCTAACATTGTACAATTCAATAATCCCCCAGTCCTATTGCTGTGGTGCAAATGTGCTGTATGCAGTTATTTGTTTGCTCAAGGGGTGGTGTCGCACCATCTCAGTTTTGGTAACTGTACTGTCATGCAAATTTGGGCAACGATACCAAATGGCCCTCATTCTCGCTCTCCCTCTCCTCTCACTCCCTCTGTCATCCGTCACTCCCTCTGTCATCCGTCACTCCCTCTCTATGTTCGCAGCTCCACCAGGTATCAACGTCCTGGAGAACGAGAGCATAGCGCTGGACATAGCCAGCTCCTACTCCACCTTCAGCCCACCCAACACCTACACCAGCAGGAACCTCTTG
>OOFG01048103.1:1144-23500 GCA_900323295.1 Molva molva
GATGGAGCTCGAGAGGTTCTGTAAAGAGGAATGGGCGAAACTGGCCAAAGATAGGTGTGGCAAGCTTGTGGCTTCATATTCCAAAAGACTTGAGGCTGTAATTGCTACCAAAGGTGCCACAACTAAGTATTGAGCAAAGGCTGTGAATACTTATGTACAAGTGATTTCTTCGTTTTTTATTTTTAATAAATTTGCAAACATTTAAAAAAAACTTTTTTCATGTTGTCATTATGGGGTATTGTGCGTAGAATTTTGAGGACAAAAATAAATTGAATCCATTTTGGAATAAGGCTGTAACATAACAAAATGTGGAAAAAGTGAAGCGCTGTGAATACTTTCCGTATGCACTGTACATACATATATTTATATAATAAATTGGCTTGAATTGTACTTATATAGTTGTTGTTCAAATAGGTAGTGACCAATCATTTTAATCTATAGTTGATCTGAAATTGGAACAGAGGACAGAGACTGAAAAACATACATTTTTTAAATTATTTGTTAGATCTTGTTATTGACTAGGAATATGATGCATTTCATTCATTCTACTTCTGTTACTGTGCTTTTTGGGGGTTTTCTTACTTGCATTGTGGGAAATACCCTTTAGCGTGCAGAAAGTGTTCGACATCTGCTGAAAATGACGAACATTATTAAGGAGGCCTCCTGAATTCTGGAGCTGAGTCTGGATCTCACCCACACACACCCACATGTGTAACATACGAGTTATGGGAAGTTATGGGTGTTTGGCAGGACATCTCTTCACTTCTCCCCATAAATATGGAATTAAATGTCAGCGACCGAGCTGGAAATGCTCTCCACCAGCTCTGTCTCTCCCAATTTGGTCCGCTTGACTGCTAAGACATGCCCACTGCCACCACCAACACCATTACCCTGGTTGATTGGTGTAACCTTTTGCCCTTTTGGAAAAAGTACAGCATTTGAAGATTGTTTTGTTCGACTTCTGGTAGCAAAGTGGATCTAAGCGAATCTAAGACTTATTTGGGTTTAAAAGTCATCAGTAAAGCCCAAAAAGCACAATGTTAGGCCTGGTTTATCTTCTCTCCGGGGGTTCATAGGCTTGTTAAAGTAAGATCATCATTAAGAATGTATAATCACCTAGGAGGGGAATCAAGACAGCTCCATACAGAAAACACATTAAAACAACCAATGTTGCACGGCCGTCAGCCTAACAAAGCATACTTTGTACCCCCTGCCCTCAAAAAGGTTAGGTGGCGATGACAGGCAGTAAATAAACCACAATAGCATAGACCTCAGGGAAACATCATGGATAACACTGTGGTGGAAATAACATCCATGCTTGATCAGTCTTAGGTAGTAGGCATTAACCCGTCCAGAACATATGGAGGGACCTCCAGAAATCCATATTAAAACATTATAGTAGAGAATAATCCTCTCTTTACAGAATGAGCTTAACAATGCAGATCGTGTCGATATGCCCTAAAGTACTGTATTTATTTGGAGAAAATAAATACAGTACAAATGATCTGACACACACTGAGAATCGATATGGGCCAGGGCTCGTTTCTGTATACACAAGTCTCGAGACACAGACCAAAATAGCGGAAGTGGACTCCATTAATCCTTAGTCACAAACAAGGAGAACGGCAAAGCACATTCCAGATGTTTTCTTTTGACTTTCATCTTTGCATGGAGTGACCCATTATAACTTCATGAAAAAGGTCGACATTAGTAGCAAAATAAAGAACTGTTATTCCAGAGCTTGTATAAAGAAATGTTATATATCTTTTTAGACATAAGTCTTACACGCTTGTGTATATCAGAATACATCGTACATGCTTTAACGCCCTGTCTTTTTTTAGGGCTTTAATCAAATGCAAAATACTCTTTGCACCACCTGGTGTTTCAAACCAGCACTGTGTTCACGAGACAAAATTCATCTGGGCATGCTTAACACAGAAGATGACAAAAGAAAAGTAACACAATCAGTACAACTGTTTACACTCTTCAGTGAAACGGAAACAGCAAACGATATGCAATTTCGTTCCATAGCAACATAAAAAAATGCAACTTCTTTCCAAAATATTTAAACATACACAACAAGAGTCCTTTAATTCTCCAGAAAATGTTGAGTCAAAAAGCTCTGGGGGTCACTAGGAGTCATAACTCAAGCATAAAAAAGGGCACATTTTCAACAATGGAAACTTGGCTGTCGTGAGGTTGCTCACACAGCCCAAGCTAGGATTAGTGGAGAGACAAACAGAGCGATTCACCATTGATGTGTTCTGGCCTGGCCAGTGGCCATCTATATTTTTGGCTGCCTAGAACACAGCATATATCCCAATTATTGTCAGAAAGAGAATCCAAGTTGACAATGAGCTTTTCTTATTTGTTTGTTGAAACCTGTCACCAAGTTGTATTCTTGCATAAGCTTTTAAGTCCTTACCTGCTGAACACATACGGTTAACTTAGTAGGGTGTCTGCAGCTAGTTAAGGAATGTTATCCATACAATGGATCGTTTTCACAGAACAATAATAGTAGGGTAAAGTATATATATATATAAAGTATATATATCGGTACTAGGGCCCAGAGAGAAAGAATATTTGATTTGTCCAAGCAATAAACTGTGTGCCTGGGGCTGCCAAGCAACAAATAAACCCTAAAGATAACGTAGCATTTATGAAATATATGAATACACAAAATAAATTCTGTGTCAACAAATTCAAAACAGATAGCAAACTGGGAAAGTTGCTACCTATTCAAACTATGGCTTTATGGTTGCAGAAATAATGTATTTGCTATCTCTACAAGCACACGAAAAACATCATACTGCCTGGACCCTCAACATATCGTTAGACAGAAAATAGTCATAAATAAAACTCAAGATACTTTTGAAATACTGTTTTAAAACCTGGCCGCTCAAAGGACAACTCATTTCCAAACATATGCATACGTTGAATTGATACGTTTTATTTTTTGGCACAGATCACAAGCAGATGAAAATGCTAGAAAGTAGTTCCACCAGCTTTCCAGAGCGCATGTACGTACGTATGTACCCAGCTGACGGACGGATGTAATTGGACTTGGAGTGGTTAGTCCACAAATCACCACCACGGAGTTCCTTGGTTTGACACAAGAGTTACTATACTTTATGATGAAGCAGCTACAGTTAATCAGTAAATGTAGCTACACTGGTGGTTCTGTGATAAGGCATGAGAGGAAAGATTTGGTTTCTTCTCTGTTGTTATGTTTATGACATTTTCTTGAAACTCTAAAACGCAACTCTTGTGACTGAATATTCACAAGCGTCTTTTTAACACGAAAACATAAGTGGATTTTGTATTTCTAAGCTTTCTCTAAAATTAGATTTAAAAAATGAAATAACAAATTTCCTGACTTGCATTCGGATTAAACTGTTTTGAACGTAGAAAAAAAACATTTTAATAACAGACATATAAGGAGAACACCAAAGTAGTTTTATTTAAATCTTTACGTCAGATGTTTTACGTTTTATTTTGAAATGCGAGCTCAACATACAAATCATTTATGAAAGAAAATGATTTGAGGCCGGGAGGGTAACTAACACCTATTTTGTGTGCGTGTCAATGCATTAATAAGATAGTGGATGAATCCTTTTTTTGTAGTTTGTGTCTAACCAAAAGGCCATTCAAATTGGCCTGTTGGTTAGGCACCAACATCAGCCCTGTGTTAAACAAGCTCGCCTGTGTTGGTTTATAGACTGCCATCTCCTTTGTGGGCGAGTCCAACCAAATGTTGTTTTTTTTATGTCAGAGCCAATGAGCAGACAGACCAGGGTCCCGAACGCTGTCTCTCTCTGACCTTGGCTCTATCGCTGCTGCTGCAAGTGTCCGACGGGCAAAAGTATTGGTTGTTCTTTGTACGATGTCCATGCACCATTAGGCAGAGCGGGTGGGGGAAGCGCCCCAACAATGCGTTTTGTTGATTCCTCAAGCGGGGTGGTTCTCGTCTCGCGGAGTGTACAGCATTTTACATAAAATCGTCAGAATCGTAGCCCCCCTGCAGAAGACACAAAAACAAAAGCCATGCTATGTGATGTTTGGGTTCAAGCTCAAGGGGAGCTTGTTGCAACGCAAAGCGCTCTTGGTGATTCGACACCCACGTCCTCTATAGCTGTGGGTGTACACACAGTGGGCGCCTACGCCTGTGCTTGGATTCACGGTTCCTTGTTGCTGATTCCGCATAGAGAGTGGGGAAATGACTTCTCACCACAAATTCAGTGGCATCTGTGGATCTCAATAATACAAAAGAAGATAGTCCATCTTCGGTCTGCTCCATGTGGACTTCACCGTGGCCAGAAATTAAACGGAAAATGTATGAAAGACGAAGTGGGCTAATCACTATCCTTGCGGAATTGCATTTTTGTTGAGACGTGCATGCTAGCTACGGGGGCTCTCTGTGGCCTACGGCAGCTTTTCGACAAAGAAGTTTAATCTACCCTTAGAGCCTAATTATTTTAATCAGAGTGGATTTTTCCAGTTTAATACTCAGATACTGTTATGTCAATTAAACAAAAGGATGGGCTTTTAGACAGGCAGGGCAATTCCAATATCTATTGAAGTTAAATGATATACAAGAATAATACCCAATAGTTTGAAGCCTGAATGGTCTTTACTTCAAAAGGCATATATATTTATAGTCTTACCTCATTGGTCGTCATATTGTCACTCGTCATGAGGGAAGAGTAATTCCTGCCACAAAGAAAACAGTTCAAATATAAAGCACATAGTTTCATCAGAATGTATTCTTTAGCTTCACTTTTTTTGTTACAAGTTATGCTTTTGAAAAAAACAAACATTGAAAGCATCAATCAAATTAAAACGGGACAGAGAAGCCCATGAATCACTGTTTCGGCTTACGATAACAACCACAACAACAACAACGGCGCGCCTCTCGTTGTCGCATGCCCACCTGAGTTCCTCCGACTCCTTTTTCTTCTTCACCTCGTCCTTCTCGCGTTTCTTCTGCTCCTGGAGCACGGCCTTCTTCTCGTTGCGCTCCTCCTGGTCGCGGGACTCCCGCTCTGCCGCCAGGTCCGGGTGGCGCTCGTCCTTCGTCTTCTCCAGCCTGTTGACGATCTCGTTGATCTTCTTCTCCACAGACACCAGCTTCACCTGTTGTGGTGGTGCGGTGAGCACAGAATTAAACATTATTTATGTGATGGTGATGACGACAATCCATTATGTGCTTAGTAATGGTGGTTTTGACGTGCCAACGGACGATAGATGCAAATTAGATTAAAGCTATAATTTGGTGCGGTGCGTCAGATGGGGACATTTATGTTTTATACTGTACTTGGTCCCTTTTAAATATAAAATAATAAATACAAAAATCACTTTACTAGCCAACCAAACTGCACTAATAACAAAACTAACGAAAAGCATAGGTTAAGAGTGTCATGTTAAGACTACTACAATTCAAAACTTAAGAGACAGGGCCATCTCTTGTGAAACCAGGGTCATTGCAACTTTCTCGACTGACCTCTTTCTGTCGAAAGAAGCCGATCTGTCCCACGTCCATCTCTCCAGTCTTCTTCAGGTTGGCCCACGGTGTGTACACAACGTTGATGTTGTTCATCTTACAGCCTGCAATGCATATAAACCCCATAGTCAGCAGTGTAGGGCTAAGAGATGTCCGTTGCCTTCATCAATCAAATATTATTATGAACTGGGGAGACATAACAGTGCTTTCACATATATAACTCTGCAAACTCCATCAAAAAGAAAGGGCAAAACAATGCAGCTGTAACAACATTCAACTAAATCCAAGTTAAGTTAAAGGTTGTTCGAAACCAAACTTGTCGATCCACATTAAATTTTTTCACCTTGGATACTGTTGTTTTTCACAAGCTGTGCACAGTCAATCAACACCTCCTTGGGAATGTCATCGATGGTTAGACCCTAGAAGAAAAACACAAAAACATCTAAACATCAATCATTAAATGATAAAGGGGTCTTTGCAGTAATGTAAATGAGAATGATCTATAATAAAGTATCACCATTAACAAGTATCATCATCATCATCTACATTTCATTTTCACTGGATATTTGGTCTTGTCACCTTCGGCATCCTCAGGTACACGTGCGCAGAAGACAGTTTATCAACATGAAACCTAGATCCGAAAACAATGACAGTTTAGCAACAGTCCAGGAACAAGACACGATATGTCATACAAATCATTTCAAAATATATAAACACGTCAGTTTCCTTCTAAAAAAACATAAGAACAATGTGAATCTCTCACCAAATGTCTTCAGGCCATCCATACTTGATTAGGTCTTCATCTGTTTAAAGATAACAGGTTCACGTTACACGAAGAACTAAAGCTATTGTATTATCACACAAAATGTTACGCTTGGACATAAGAATGCAATAGGAAGCTATATTTACTTTCGTATTTGTCCTTTCCCATATAGATTGTGTAGGAAGGGTTGACCACTAAAGAAAGTACAAAAGAAAATAACACAAAACGTAGTTATTATCTTACCGCAATTCATTTTGTAGACATAAGCTGCATTAAATACATGACATACATACATATTATTAAATTACAGTATTCTCTTTTATTTAAATTTCACTGCAGTCTGACTAGTCTCTGAAGCTCTTTTCCCTCTGGCTAGTTAGCTGTCTTGGGCAATACCTACCGGCACTTAGAAAATAAAACACCATCTTGTGTAAAATAAGGCTAACTTTTTGACGACGACTCGACGGTTTATATTAAGTATTAATAACTATTTAGTGAAAGCACAAATTTTGTCTATTCATAATCAAATAATTGCAATGACTTCATCCCATAGAGCTTCAACCCTGTTGGATCCGTGGTGTGTGTTTCGCATGTAAACGTGACCCCGGAAGCTGTTTAGAAACCCTGATGACAAACTTCCGTTGTACAGTTCTGGTAGCGCGCGCTTCAAAACATTGAAGACAAGTTGTGATAAGAACTTCAGATACTGCAGGATAACTGCAAAGAACAACTATATTGTCTGGATTTCTGTTTGGCGCTCAACTATAAGGAGTAATCATAATAGGTCAAATGCTTTTCCATTCACGCCATAATAATAGTTTATTTAGTTTTTACGCGTCTTAATGCATTTTGAGTCATTATGGCGCTAACTTAAGTTACTCCGTTGATTAAAGGTTAACGCGGCAAGGATCTGGCATGCATTTTTGTATATAACTCTTATTAAATGTATTAATATATGTAGCTTAATGCTAATGCTTTTAGTTGGTTATGCTCTTTCATTTGTACACATCGTTGTGTGTGTTCGATGCTTTTGAGTCATCCCGCCAATTAGCCTGGGGACTTAAAAGCTAACTCACCAGTGGTTGTCGACTTAAAACTTAGCATGAAGGTACAATAATGAATGCTATAACGTTAGTATTAATCTCTTTTATAAAATATTGAATAATGTCTATTTAGTCTGGATACTTAGAAAGCTGATTAAAAAGCAATGTCAGTCCTGTTATGTAATTTACTTCTAACTAAAGTACTTCGTACTAAGTTTGAATGTGTTTAATATATTTGTGTATTCTTTTGTTTTCCCATTCCAGCTTGATATCTATCCGTTAGTTTATAATTGCTGTTTTTTTATGTAGGTGTCTCGGTTGTGAGTAGACGTGGGACTTGTTAAAATGATGCCTCAAACCACTAGAAAGCGGAAACACTCTTCCCTTGACCTGGGCAGGTGAGCCTTTTCAACCCGACTACGCCATGAACTTGACCTTTTGATCTACCAATGCCTAACCATATATAACCTAACCATACAGTTAATCATCCTTGATATTATACTGAACATAGCCATTCATAAGCTTGTACATGCAACCATTTTACTATTTAGCTATTTAACTGTGTATGTATAACTGAAGAACTGATAACTGAGACTATGTGAATTAAGCATGGGAACCCAGAGAATTGACAGGCATGTCTACTCCCAATATTGAATTACTTCTCATACTTATTTAAATTGACTTTCCTTCCTTTAAAAAAAAAAAAAATTATTCAAGTCTGACTGCTAAGAGAGGAGAGGCGAAGCAGACTTCCCCTATGAAGCAGAGGTCTGCCAGGGTCCAGCAGTCCCCCGTCAGGAAGAATCCCCCCATGACACCAGGAAAGGACAACAGCCCCTCCCCGCGGAAACACAGGCACTCTCCACCAGGTAGGGGGGACACACCATGGGCACAGTGTGCTGCATGTTAACCAGCCTCTCTAGATGCGGTCTGTATAAAAACTGCTAGAATTAAATCTGTGCACTACGGCTGCTACAATGAAATGATGCCAATGATCTGTGTTTACTATTGTGATCCGGTCACTTGAGCTTTGATAACCGACAGTACAGCCGGTAGTATAGGGGCCAAACATGTTAAAACGAAACGTGTGTGTTTTAAATTATACCACTTAATGGTTAATACAGTTACTAACTTAATACTCCTCTCCCTTCCTCTAGGCTCCCCAGCCAAATCTCCCCAGAAACGCAGCATGGTGGCTAGCTCCTTCTACGGCAAGCAGAAGCCCCTCTACCTCACCCCACTGGAGAGGAAGCTGGTGAAGGAGCTCAAGGGTGTTTCTCCTGCTCCCTCTCTTCCTCCGCCTCCTCTTCCCAAGCAGCAAGCGGAGAAGAAGTCAAAGCCCAGTGTCGATGCAAAGCAGAGGAAGAAGGGGACGGCGTCCGCCCATGCCGTCAAGAGGGCCATGAAGAGCTACATGGCACCTCCCAAAAGGATCTCTCTGAAAAATCTGAGCAGCAGGTTTGAAACTCATTCTATATATCAGTCACACACTCTAAATATCTGTTTTTGTTTGTTTCAATGTCAATTATTATATGCTTTTAAACAAGATTAGGTGGTTGTGATGTTACAGATATCATGCCGATATGATATAACAAATCTTATTGCGAGGGCGATTTGAATAGGGGTGTGCATCTTTTGGTATCTCATGTTTTGATTTTGATTATTGGGATCACGATTGAATTCAAAAATCGACTCTCGATTCAGTACATAGGGTTGCTAATTTCAGGATCTACTCCAGTCCACTGTGTGCTAAGAAAGGCGGTGTAGCAAATGATGGCATGAAAGCAGAGTAAAGTGTGTATAAGATAATGTTGTTTTAATATTTTATATCAACTAATTTTCAATAATGTAAACGTAAAAAGAATCGTCAAATCGATTTTTGATGTTGTGAATCGATTCAGAATCATGGAAGACAAGAATCTTGAATCTTAAGTGAATTGATATTTTTCACCACCCCTAGATTTATTTTGATGTATTCTTTATTGGACAGTGTTGTTCCGGTGCCAACGTCGTCGATCAAACCCGCAGAGCCCAAGAAGGGCATCAACATCACCTTCAGTAGTGTGAAGATCAAGCCCAAGCTCTGTGTGGGCGCCGCCTTCTTCAGCACGGGCAAGAGGCCCACCTCCATGTACAAGAAGGCCACCCCCAGGTCTTCCACTAAGCCGCCCCCAGCCCAGAGCAAGGCCACCGTGGCCCCACCGAAGGCTGAGGCAAAGAGGCCCAAGCAGGAAGCTGTGGCCCCCGACCAAACCCTCTCTACCAAGGGCCCGCAGCAGAAAGTAGCTGAAGTGGTAAGAGAAGGCTAGCTAGCAGCTCCTAATGGGTAGTGGATCTTTGGAACACTTCATACACTTATTACCGTGCCTGCCTTGTTTCACATCTTCTCAGACTCTGAGAGTAGTTTGGGCTTGAAATGACACAATGGCATTGTCATTGACAATGCTTCTTTTGAAACTGAATCGGGTCAGAATTCAGTAGACTCCGTTAATGAGCACAATGCAGCTGATATTTATGAAAGGGAAATTGTTCTCTTCCTTGTATGCGCTCATATACTGGACTAGTCTCCTACAAACTTAGCCAGAGGAACGATGTACTTAAAAAAATAAATGTAAGGGGCAATTCAATGGGTTCTTAGAAAAGTGAGACTACATTCTTCAAAATAACCTGATTCAACGCATAATTCTTGGGTCTCGTTTCCCATTAGCAGAGCATCACGCAGCTAGGCCAAAGCAGAGCAGGCGACGACGGTGCCAGCAAAGAGGGAAGCCATGACAAGTACGACCCGCTGGACTGGGCCGATTCAGACCTGAGCCCACCGGGGTCTCCAGAGCTTATAAGGTTCCTGCACGTCTTGAGCTGAATGTGCTCTCAGATACTACAACTGTAGAGAACCTTGTGACACACTAGCACAGCGCCGTAGAGGACAAATGCATTGTCTAATTAATATCTGGCTCTTCTTCACCCACCAGTTCACCTGATGTGCTTTCTCGGAAATACGGAATTACCAAGGAAATTAAGCTCATTTTAAGGAGGTCCCCAGCAGCCAGTCCTGCACCCAAAGCCTCAAGCATCAACCCACAGGTAGATAAACTTAGATTTTTTTTCAGTTTAGTTGCTTCTATAATACAGCCACTAATGACATCGAAACATAATGCCAGGTAGTGTAAGTCTTAACAATTCCCATTACAGTTGTAATTATCGTTACAACTATAGTAATTGTTATATTTTCCTCTTTTTAATTAATTGTCTTGAGGAGGATGGTGACTGCTCAACCCCCGTCTTTGACCACAGTGATGGGAACCCTTCCGCTGGTGTCTGCAGCCCAGTCTCTGGTAAACACCTATTTTATTAAACGTTTTTGTTTAACTTTTTTGAAACCGCAATGTTTTGCCCTTGGATATTTCAGAGTGATGACCATGCCTCGTTGTTGGTCTTATTGAGATTTTAAAGTTTCCGTCAACATTGCTGATTTTGAAACATTTCCCCCACAGAAACTCCAACCGTGTATCCCATCTTTGGCTCATCTGCAAAAAGGTCAGCAATTAATATATGTTAATTTAGCTCCACGTCGTATCTACCTCTAACTTGGGTAATACATGTGACTGAAACATTTTCCTGGTGATTGCTGCCATCAGTTTTTTGTCAAATTGTATATTTCTCCCGACTGTTCTGTGGATTTTTCCTCCAAAGAACCAATTGTTGGATTGATTGACGAGTTTAATTTTTACCATATCTTTCAGGTCACTGATGCAGTCGGTTCTGAGGTCCCCAGCAGTACACAGCACCCCAACTGGCCCAGCGGTGGCGCTGCAGCCTGCAGCCTCCTCTGTGCCCAGGGAGCGTAGCCTGCGACGAAAGAGGGAGAAGCAGGATGACGACCAGCTCATTATTGTATGTATTCCTTCATCAAGCGTTTATGTACGTTTCATTTCATAGGTCGGCTAGGTGAAGATCAGCACGCTTGGATTTTATGTTGGGTTTAGGTTTCATTGCATTGCACCAAACCAGAGCACATAAAAACACACCAAGCTAGCATAAAAGTTTTGGTCGGCATTGGCTGGTTGGATAATGGTTCTGCACCATTCATTGATGAGTTGGGTGATGTGTTGCAGTAGACTTTCTCTTTCCAATCTCAGAACCCAACGGCTTTCATCTGACAATATTTTATTAAAAAAAAGCAAATTCAATATCGTCGTCGGACGATAGCCAATCGGTTCTGAGATTGCATTTCGGCCGATGTGTTCTATCTTTTTTGCTCTCAACACAGACATGTTAACCCGGGTGCAGCCAAAGTCAGCTCAAACGTGATTGGTCAATACTACTCTGACTACAAATAGAAACCAGAACGTTTTTGATCCCAAAATCTTGTCCCTTGCCTACAGATGCTGCATTCATTAGCAGATATCTCGCAGTGTTCCAAACTTGGCCAGAATCCCTGGCACAAAGCAATGTTTCATGTTAAGGAACCTAGAAAACGACACACAGCATTCTATTGACGAAGTTTTACAAAACTTGCTATACTCGCCTACATTTTCATAGCAGTGTGTGCCCAACGCTTAAATCTTCTACAAACGTTAGCGCCACACTCGGACGTTAATTCTCCTCCCTCCATTCCCACTCTCCCTTCAGTAATGCGAGTTTCTCATGTCCGTCTTTATCCCAATCCCTCCCACCAGGATGCGGGTCAGAAGGAGTTTGGGGCGGCCAGCTGCGGCTCCTGTGGGATGGTGTACAGCGCAGACAGCCCCGAGGACCAGTTCCAGCACACCCAGTTCCACCAGCGCTTCCTCGACAGCATCAAGTTCGTGGTACGCTGCCGTTTCACTGCCATGAGTGGGCGCTGGGGCTGATTTATACCCAGTCACAAGTCTGGTACACCAGAAACAACCAGGAGAGCAAGGCATTAACACGGCCAGGGTTAGGGGTTCGATTCCCACTGGGATCGCTCATGATGAGAATAATGTGTCACAGTATTGTGTGGGACGCTCTGGATAAAAGTGTCAACCAAATGGCATAAATGCTACACTTCACATTACATTTTGTCATTGAGTCAAGTGAGTCAAGATCGGAGTAGGCACAAAAAATGACATGTGCTGCAGAACCTAGTTTCTAAAAACAAAACAACAACTGGGCAGAGGAGATATACCTAATTTCCCACCTGGGGGTTAATGAAGTACATCTTAAAGAATGTGTTAAACTACAAAATTCATATTTTCTTCCGTATTTCCATTTGGCCCTCTGTGTACATCATGTAACCTCCGGCATGCTGTGTTGTGCTGCAGGGCTGGAAGAAGGAGCGGGTGGTGGCAGAGTTCTGGGACGGTAAGATCGTCCTGGTGATGCCCGGTGACCCCAAGTACGCTCTCAAAAAGGTGTGTTCATTAAAAACAATATTATATTATTATTAGGTGAGTGCTGCAAGCAGCGCTCAACTATTGTTCTTCTTAGGCTTTATTCTTTCTTTATTATTCTCAAATTTTGGGACCTAACTACTTCCACAATTTTTCACCTAGAGACTCCATTCCACTTTTAAAATGTTCATATTAGCTTGGAATCGCGTTGCAAATACCTTTTTTAAATGTAGTACTCATTTGATATTGGGTATCTAATCCAAACGAGGGCAACGTAGAGCATTGTTATCACAGAATATATGGCCAATACAACGATAATGACTCGACATTGATTGATGACTTCTGTAGCAGTGCTTCCCTGCTTCATATATTTACAGAACAGTGCAGAAAGCCACTCTGGGTTTGTGACTTTGGTGCTTTCATGCCACCTTCTTACTACTTCTCTTTGGTTCAATCTGTGTGTTTGTGTGCTGGTCCCTGGTCACCACAGGCCGAGGAGGTGCGTCGCGTAGCGGACAGCGAGCTGGGCTTCCAGCAGGTGGCCCTCAACTGTCCCACCAAGGCCAAGACCTACCTTTTCATCAACAACGAGCGCATGGTGGTGGGCTGCCTCATCGCCCAAAACATACGACAGGTAGGACACGACAACACTGTCCAATAAAAAGTGAAGGGAAAAATGAAAATGGCCATGATTATACTGTGTGGTTTGTCGCATACTGTCGCATACTTCCTGTGGTTACAGGGTCAGGAACAAGGCATGCAAGTAAACTTGGGCTGCAATGATTAGTCGATTGACAGAAAATTCATCAAATCAAATTTGGATAATCGATTAATCGTTGAAGTCATTCATCAAGTACAAATAACAAACATTTGCTGCTTAATGTTGTAGTTCAGTTCAAATATTTGGTTAATGGTTCAGGAATAGTTTAGTTTTTCTTGGCTACTTGTCAGATAAAAGCACGCACATTTAAGACATCACTTTGGACTCTGGTAACTCTTGATGGCATTTGCTATTATGTATAACATTTTATAACTTAATGATTAATCAAAAAAAGCAATCGTTAGATTATTGGACTATGAAAATAATGGTTAGTTGCAGCCCCAGTAAACATGCATCACGCTGTACTCCGTCCCATCTAGGCGTACCGCGTGCTGGCGCTGCCCGAGGCCCCTAAAGACATGACCCGGGAGGACTTCATGGAGCACCACCGGGCGTGGTGCTGCTCCACCAGCCCAGAGAACGCCCTGTGCGGGGTCAGCCGCATCTGGGTCTTCAGCCTGGCCCGCCGGCAGGGCATCGCCACGCGCCTGCTGGACACCGTCAGGTAAGATCCACCTACCGCCACCGCCGGGCTCATCTGGAGAAACTACAGTCTCTGTTAAGGGGTAGCAAAGTGCTACTGTTTTTTGTGTTTGGGTTTTGGCAATAATGGTTTCTGAAAGGGTGTACTTTATATGAAAAGATCAGTTGCACAGCCTACCCAGTGGACTGTAGCAACTGGTAAGCGTATCTATCCATTATTCATCTCGGTGGACACTCCCACTTGTGATGTCACCAAATCACAGTGCATGGGAGATTTTGAATCGGCTTGTAATGGCTTATCACACTCACACCGGGTGGTAAAATAGGGGAGAGTTGCAAAGAGAGCAAGCAGAAAAGGGTAGAGTAGTCAACCAGAACAGATATTCTCTCAGAGAATTTCACTCACTATAGCGGACGGATTGCTATGGCATTTTGCTTTAGATTTTGAGTGGGTTGTCAATTTTGAGGATAGTAGTTGTCAAACTAGCACAAAAAATATACTGGTTAGGTTTGTTGATGCCAAAGCAGGATAGCTGTTTAAAGATTGACAGTAACGTCCATGTGTTGATGTATATCACCATGATGGTTGACAGACATTGCAAATTGAATGTCATTGCATAGCGTTTTCTATGAAATCCTTCATGGAGGTGATAGTTGCCTACACAACACACTACCAAACAGAATAGGGTTGCCACTTATGGCTTGCCAATAACCTGATGTCTTCCCTCTCTGGGACTTTGTTTTTTGTTTTCAGGAGCACCTTCATATACGGCAGTCCTCTTACCAAGGAGGAAATCGCCTTCTCTGACCCCACACCGGACGGGAAGCAGTTTGCCACGCAGTACTGCGGCACGCCCACCTTCCTCGTCTACAACTTCCTCACTTGAGGACTGTGTGTTTACCTGCTCATTGGCTGTTGGGGAGGGGGGGGGTTGTTTTGTTGACGTTTGAAGGACTTCTATTAAATTATTGTTCTCGTTCTCCTGTTCCAAGTCAGATCTTTTATGGCAGTTGACAAATATATGCCCTGCTGAGTAAATGGACTTCACTTTAACAGTATTGTTTGTACTGTTAAAAGGTTTAGTTAAAAGAGTTTAGTTTAAAAATATATTTTTTTGATATATAATTAATCTGTACTGCCCTATTTTCTGATTGAAAGTTACAGATGATGTTCTTTTTTTATTATTCTAATTCAAGCATCTTCATATTTCGTTCCTTCCTATATTTCCTTGTGAATTATGTTTTAATTCTTTGAAAGTTTAAGTCTATTCTAACATACTTTTTGAATGATTAATTTAGAAAAATACCATGTCCTTATTTCATGTTGACATTTTGTTTGACCATGTTTATGCAGACTTGTGAAAAAGTTAAATGATTAGCATTTCAATGAGTGTTTATCGTGTTGTGAGTATATAAATATAGGTTAAATAAATCCCATTTGTTTTATAACATTTTAGACTTGTAGTTATTTTTATAGATTTGGGTGGAATCTGTTTTAATAACGGCTTACTTACCAACTTTGAATGTTCTTACAAACTTGAAATTACACTTATGAAAACAACTTTGTATTTTTAAAATGCCTTCAATGAAAACCTGCACTGTGAAAATTGGAATTATGATAGATCAATATTTTATCCTATCATATCCATAGCCAATGGATATGTATCCCAGAGTTACAATCGTCATCTTCCCCAACAGAGAAATCCTCAATTGAAAATCAGGGCAGTGGTCCACTGACGACCACATAGAACTGGATGTCTTTCACTGCAAAAACGACCTCTGTAAGATAGCTCTGCAACATTTATTCCATATTTAAAAAGGCTGGTTAAATGATAAGTTTAAGGACGTGAGAAAGTATTCACATGGCACCCTGTCTATCAAGTAAGACTAGCAACACAAGTTATGTTCTTATCCGTGCATGTGCCCTTGAATACCATTTCATGGTAGCCACAAACAATATGTCATGAAAGCTGAGATTCCAGATTCCAATGCTAATTTTTTCGAGTACAACAAATTGTCTTACCTTTGTTGTTTTGGATCACATGGTTTGTGTTGTTAATCAATTCTATTTGCCCTGACCTTTCAATAGAGGGGTCAAACATGTCTTCAATTTATATTTTGTTTGTACTGCTATTTGGAGACTGCCTGACAAACCGACCTCTACTTCACTTAATTGGCATTGAAACGTGACACAGGTACTCATCATACTTTGTGCTATGGCCCTATAGGGGTTAGGGCTGCAATCTCATAACGCAGTAGGTGGTATATACTCTGCTGTGTTCTAGCTTCATTCACTCTGACCCAGTTGCATTCACATCAAATTTTTTTGTTTCTTTTGGTTACAAGTTTACATGTACAGCTCTTTATTTCCCATAAATATTAACAATTTAATGTAGAATTATACTATTATGATGGACGATCAATGAAGTTAATGATTGTTTTCCATTCAAGTATTGGTGGGGATAGCGGAGGTGTTGATTGTGTCTAATTTGTGATATTTGCGTAGTTGGCTGTTCTAGGCTGACTTTTGCTATACAATGTTCTGCATCTTTGCAACCCTATTGGCAAGTAGATGAACAATGTTTTGCTTCAGAAAAAATAGATTTATTAAAATTCACCTTATTACAGTGCTCACGTCCTACGGTGAGATCTCTGTGAAAGATAATTGGGAAAAGTACACGTGTGACATGTAGAAAAACATACATACAAAGGGGACAGTATAATGACATAACATTCACTGAAAACAAGTAACAGAAAATTTAACAAATTCAAACACAAAGTGCCATCTTTTTTTTTGCCACCTGTGATAAATCTTTCCCCTGATTCATGGGTTTTGTACATAGTGTTGCCTGTTGGTATCAGACATCCATGTGCCAGGTTAGAAAGAAAATGTGGAGGGAAATGTAAAAAAGACTAAACAAAAGAAATCATACATACATTCCTTTAAACCAATACATGAGATTATATATATATATATTCAGAAAAGAGGGCGGCCCCACCAGCTTAAGAGAAACCAAAAGACCCCACCCCACCTGTCCCAGCATCATCAATCCAGAACGATGACCTCGCTGGGGGCGTTGCTCTCCAGGGCCTGGACGATCTGGGCGGCCGACGGGCGGCGCGTGGGGTCCTCCTCCGTACACAGGCAGAAGAGCTCCACCACCCGGCGGTAGCCAGCCCCCAGGGCGTCCACCTCCAGCGCCGGCCGGGTGCCCAGCCGCTCGTAGTAGGAGTCCTCGTCGAAGCCGTCCTCGGACTCGTCTGGGGGCGGAGCAGAGGTGGGTGTTGATGTGTGGAGAGAAGGCATAGAGGAGACAGGCTATGGCTAGGAGATATATATATATATCTGTACATACATATATACAAACAAACAGGAGGTTATATTGGTTTCTGGGAAAAAAACAGTAAGCCATACATTTGATGATCACCTGTTCACTTTGTGGCCCCAAAACGTGGACGAATTTGAATTGTGTGCAAAATGTACAAAAATGACTCATTCTGCAGGATACAGAAAGACTTGCAAATATAAAGCCCAGAACATCATACGTCTCATTCCCATACAGACAAACTCTTCCAGGGTGGTCACCAGTCTAGTATGATACGGGTGCAAGCATGGCCCGATGAGACCGCGGTCCCGACAGATACATTCACTTCTCTCCTCTAAAAGATCACTGCCCCAGACCATTTCCGCTGAAATTCCACGGGGCTATTCATGCTCTCTCACCTTCGTCCCCTGTATCCTCCTCCTCATCTTCATCATCCAGCATGTCCAGGTGGGGCATGGCCAGGGTCATCATCTCCCACAGGGTCAGGCCATAGGCAAAGATGTCTGCCTTGTCCGTGATCTCCCCTCCGTCCTCCAGGGTCTCCTTGGGCTTCCAGGGCTCTGTGCCGATGTACTCTGCCTTTGGGTCTGCCACTGGAGGGGGGGGGAGGGAGAGAGAGAAGAGGAGATGCATGCTTAGCCTAGCATTTACGCTTTGGGTGATGTTTGGTAGAAAACTCACAAAATATGGTGTAGTAACTGAGTCGTTGCTCTTTAAATGGCACATTTGTTAGCTTGTGTGTTTAATGACACAAAAAGGCCAAGATCGGGGACCCATTTCTTCCATGTATGAATCAAGCGGAAGATGAATCTAATTAGATTGACGTATCTACAAGGAGAAAAATCGCAACTGTTGCCAACATGTGCGCATAACAAAGCTTGTGTTTTACAAAGTAAAACACAAGCTTGCAACCGAAACAAAGGCAACCATTGTAAACAGTTGCATACGCTTTAATGTCTAGGCCAAGTCCTGTCTTCCAGCAGTCCATCATTCATACAGAAACAAAAACATATACAGATGAACTAGAGACACTATAAACACATCATAAGCCCGTCCATATGATGAGTAGACCACATATGCGTAGATCTGTTCAAAGATACTATGGCCACTGGGTCGTCAACAAAATTATTCCTGTATCTTCAATCCCTCTTTGAATCAAATTTCAAACTGAAAAGCTCCTAATTGATGCCACCTGAATACTCCAACTAGCCAAGTAAGGAAGAGTCTCGTAGGAAACATCTTACAAGCCTACTTTATACTCTTTGTCAGAGAACCACCAGTACCAGTATTGATTTGGCCTATGACAGTTCCTTATTCCTTTCAACACAAGCAGGAATTAAGGACAATACAGATGAATAGTGCACCACACAATAAAACCATTGTACATGTCAATGTAATAAACTCCAGTTTGATTCCTCAATGGAAATTCATTCATATACATTGTGAATTATACCTAATGATACCTCTAGTCGGCTAAACATTACTTGAACCAGCAGAATGTTTATCTTAAAAGATATTATGGCCACTGACTGACTACCACAATGCATAGGAGTCGCAATATATATATATATATATATGTATATATACATATTCAGTTATATATATATAGAATCCGTCACAGACACAAATAAATAAAAATGATAACGGGCAGTCGGGCAAACACATCTATATTTATATTACATCTCAGATCTCAAACAATTGATAGATTTATATTTAACTGAAACAGATACTAATAAACAACAGTGCTCAGTTCCTGCATGGAGTAGTAAACAACACGGCCCATTATGATCTATTGTTGACCGCCACAGTACCGGCCCACACAGCGCCTCTCCCTGCTCCCCCACAAAGGTGTTGCTACCTTTCATGTTCTCGTCGAGCTGGAGGGACACGCCCACATCGCAGATCTTGACCGTCTCAAAGTCGCCCCGGATCACAACGTTGCACGACTTCATGTCCCCGTGGAGCAGCTTCTTCTCATTGTGGAGGTACTGTCAGGGAGAACGTTCCAGTAGATCATACACACACAAGCTAAGCAAACACACAACTTGCAAAAAAAAGAGACATATTTTTCTAAAATAAATTTGTACTTGTCGTAAAGCACCCTTTTTTGCTAAATTAGATTAGGAGATGGTGGGTGACTTATTGGCACACAGGAAAAAACCCACACTGACCACATGACATTCACATGAATGTAACTACTACTACCATTTTACCCACCACATTAAAACCACTTACCACTAGTATTTTTGTTGAATTGATGTATTTAGTTTAGAACAAAACTGCTTCATACAAAGATATTGAGTAGGTGCAACAATCAACTACGGCATGTGGAAGTAACAATGGGACATGCATGAAAGTAACATTCAGGAAGTCAGGGTTTTACCTGCAGGCCTCTGGCCAGGTGCAGCGCCACCTGCTCTATGGTAGCAGCAGGGAAGGCCTTGAGTCCCTCCGCCTTCCTCTTCTCGATGAGGTCGTTGAGCGACTGCTCGCCGCCGTACTCCATGGCCAGGCACTTGGTCCCGTCCTTGGCTGTGGTGAAAGCACGGAAGCCTGAAAGGTAACGACAACCCAAGGATATCGATCATCGATAACGTCATCGTTAATTATATGAATTGTGTATTATTAACAATCATGTGTGTTGCTACGGTCTAATGACATCATCATGTCCTACTTCTAGACATCTTTAGACACGCATGTACATTGGTCCATAATGTGTCATTTTAACAATGTAGCATATGCTGTCGATAATGTCTACCTCAACTGTCTGCCTGTTTAATGTTCGGGTACTATATATTTATTTTAAATTTTAGCTTTGATCTCTTTTATAATTCCTATTACCGGTACTGTCCTGTACTTACTGCTGCTGTGACACCCTAATTATTTACTGCTGCTGTGACATCCTAATTTCCCATCTGGGATGTATAAAGTAAAATTAACCATGTATTTATCTTCCATTGTCTACAATGTGGACTGACATTTTTTTATACTGAGGTCTAGATTGCGTTGTTCATAGAGTGCGTGTCTGTATGGCCTTACCAACTATGTTTGGATGATGGATGCCCTTCAGGATCTTTGCCTCCTCGTTAAGTCGCCTCTGGTAAACATTTACCTGCTTAGCAGCGCATTTGGTGTTTATTTTCTTCACTGCCCACGGTGACGCATTCAACTTGCCTAACGTTACCCTGAAATAATTACATAATACTTAATAGGCTAAGAGGTAGAGTACAGAGGTGGAAAATGTACAGCACGGTACTTTTGTGTAAGACAAATTATCACTACCATCTAAAGTACATCTTTAATAGAGCACTATGGATAGTATGGCACAGTTGCACAAAGGTGATATACAACATATTCAGAAAACACGAATCCTAGTAGGTCGTGTTTGTAAAGAGTTTGTGCAACGGGGCAGACATTTTGAAGAAAAGCAGTGCATGGTGTATGGAACAGTGTACGGAACAGTTCGGGGGATGAAGGGTAGTTTGACCAACGTTGTTGTGAGTAGAGAACATGAACTACCTGTTCATGAGGTAGACGTTGACGCCAGTCCCATAACCAAGCTTCTTCATGAACGGCGAGGCGGGGATGGCGATCGGGCTGCCAGACACAGAGCTTTTGGTCCGGACAGGTTTTGGGGTCTTAAACGAAGAGTCATCTCTATTTTGGGAAGGCGACTCCATTCTGTGAGTTGAGAAAAAAAGTACAGTTGAGTAAACGTTAGGTTTTGAAAGAGCTGTTATGGTTAACTTCAGCTCAGCGACGCTATTCAAACCCCTATGCTAGCGGAGTCATGCCTATATTTGAGTGTGAGTTTAGCTGGTGTGTGTAAAATGATTTTATCACTCTGTTGAATCAGTTAACAGACACATTTCTATAATCCATTTACCTTTCTTATTGTGTTGGTGGCTGTCAACGACCCAAGTTCCTGCAGTAAAATTCGCGCCGAACTTTCAAATACTATTTACGTCGGATACCGGATGTACGGATGCCGCAAATGAACAAACTAGACGGCAGGGTCGAAGAGAAAAGTAACAATGTGTTACCAGAAGAGGTCAGCCGAGTTGAATAAAACCAACTGGTCGCATTCATTATTTTAACGTTTTTGTTTATTTGTTTATTCGTCTGTTTGCTTTTAGTATATTAATACTTGTGTTTGTATATAAAGAAAGGAGTTTTGTCTGTCTTTATTTCATCACGTCTTCGCCCCTCTATATTAGGGCCGAGTAAATTAATTCCTCTTTTTTGTTGAGTGTAGGGGTACCAACAATCAAAATCTGCCGAACATGTAGTGACATCATCCAAGTGGACCACACAAGAACGTGCTGTCATTTTGTATCACCCAGACAAGCCAAAAAGCATGGTGAATTTAAATAGGCCCATAGGTGTGGTAAAGTCGGTCTCTACACCTCACCTTGCCAATAGCCTCTTGCCATGTGTAGGGTTGAGAAACATTTAGCTTTTCCAAGGGAAAACTGTCCAAGGACACCTAATGCGTTGGCTTTACGATAATCTCACCGTTCCATCCCTTTTCCAGACAAATACAACAGGAGAAGCCCATGAACTTTAACTAGTTGCAATGTCTGCGTCCAACAAATCTTGAATTGGGTGGAATCAGCAACACACATAAATACATCGAAATATAGAAAACGCACACAGACAACACACACACACACACACACACACACACACACACAAACCCATGCTGTGACAGCAACTAAAATATCCATGTTTTCAACAGCAGACACCACTAAACAACTAAAGATGGGCCATTTGACATATAACAAGCATATTCTATACTCTACTTCTATATGTTGTCCTTCTGTCTTAGTGGAGATTTACTACAAATCAACACTTACCTCTGTGTATTTGATGCTACAATGCCATATTATGAGTTATACCACATGACATGTGTTCATCAGATGGGTATTTGCCCTCCAGGCTACAGTAAATGCAAAAAGAGTCTTTGTATGGCGGTAGAAGCATTTCATCAATAGCAAGAGTCTACAGCAGGGAACGCGGTTTGGATGACAAACGGCCGAGGAAGGGAAGATGGGGGGACTCGAATCC
>OOFG01048104.1:0-10800 GCA_900323295.1 Molva molva
CCCTTCTTGGCACCCTCACACACACACACACACACACACACACACACACACACACACACACACTCCCTCTCTCTCTCTCTCTCTCTCTCTCTCTCTCTCTCTCTCTCTCTCTCATGCACACACATGCACAGACACATACAACATCACTCAAACAACACTCAAACTCACTTATATACACATGTACACTCTCTCTCTCTCTCTCTCTCTCTCTCTCTCTCTCTCTCTCTCTCTCTCTCTCTCACACTCACATGCACAGACACATACAACATCTTCTCCTTTCTCTGACGTCTATCTCAATTTCTGTGAGATCTGCTGGCTGTCCTCCAGAGAGATACTATACCGAGAACAATCTTTGGCTGAGTCTCGCAGGCTCTCCTATCGACCCCCCAGCAGAAATTAACCTTTTTTTATATACATCAATGGGCCCTTCCTGCCACCTGGATTTGATATTCAAGGGACGTTTGTTCACCTTAATGGAAAATAGATTTATTGTGAATGCCCTCCATGAAAACATTGATAATACCCACAAGAAATCTGTACACAATGCGCTTGAAAATTAAGGCAATTAACTTTTTTTGGTTGTTGCCCTAAACCACCATTCGTTTTTGACCTAACCCTTATAAAGCTATTAGGTTGTTTGATGAACTATGTTCTAGACCCATCCAGGAACCTGGAAGATTGTGATGTCATCAACACACAGGTCACATAGGGCTACAGCTGTAGTTGAAGATCCACCTGTCACACAAAATAACCTAGTCTCCTAGACTGGCTCATACACAGACTCTGACTCGAGCCCACAGTGTGGCAAGTCTTCACAGTCTTCTTGAGATATTATACAGAGTAAAGAATATTTGAATATTTAAATGACAGCTGAGCCATTGCGGGTCTTCTCGTTTTGTAGCACATGCATAATATTTGTAGGTTGTACTTGTTTGCAAAACTGTAGGCCGTGTTATCAACTCTGTCAGCCAACTTTTTTGTTATGATATGTAACTAAATGTTTTGGGTCTTGGATCGTGTAAGGAATATCATATACACACCAAAGACGGATAAACATAAAAAGCTTAATTACTAATGAAAAAATACAACTTAATCAAATAAAAACAAGAATGAATTGCATTAATCTAGTGCTCTTTTGAAGACACCCAAAGCGCTTTACATTGTAAGGGTGTGTATGTGTGTGGGGGATATGAGACCTCATCCACAACATACCACATGCATAGCATACATAACAAAAGGTGTATTCAAAAGGCTTTAATTTCCATCTCTCTCTGCCCAGCACGTCTGTTTGCTAATCTTTTCACCTTTGGGGGGGACAGGCCGGTGGAGGAGGTTGAGGGGCAGAGAGGACGTGTTAAACTGTTTGCCTGTACTCTTTAAATGTTGTCCTGTGTATAAGGATGTTGGCCATCTGCTACTTAATCCATTCGCCCTCAATATGCCCTCTCCATCCTAAAACAAGTAATTAGCATACAAGCACAGTGGGCCTGCTAGCTGTTGTGTTCCACCTCCTGCAAGACGCAGTGGAGGGACAGGAGCCTGTTGCCTGTTGTACCAATATAAAGTTCAAATGTAGGCTAGTTTGAGCTTAACTCAAGGGTGTGCAATACCTAATGAAATAAGGTTGACTTACTTTCATCGTAGACATAAATAATAATGTAATGAAACCAAACAGACATTTCTTAACATTCGCAACAATATGCACATGTTTATGTGCACGTTGACAGAAAAGTAACACACGTTCCAAGAAATCTGGTCAGTATAAAAAAAATTTGCTCACACATTTCCATACCGGTGTTCACTGGCATGCTATGGAGAATGTCAAACAAAGGCTGGCCTAAAAAGTTGATGTAATGCTACATTTAACAGTTATATGTTTGGTTATATTTTATAGTACTTGAAACTGAAAGGTTGAATGTTAGAGAACAGCACACAGTCCCAGCTGGGGGTTCAGAGGTTAATGGACTGATCCAAGTTCAACTAAGAGAAGGGGTGTACTGGGTGCTTGCATGGGTTTTGGTTTATTGTTCCAAACATTATTGTTATCAAGTATTTTATTTACATGTGTTTTATAGATGCAAAATAGGTTTACAGTGTAGCATGCCTAAATATGACAGCAAGGGTGAAGTCTAATGTTAACTTGTAATTATCCCCCCTTTTTTAATCATAAATATTGTGAACCAGGGTGTACATATACTGGGCTGTGTGTATTATTGTTTTGGGTCATCAGGGGGAACTTCTAGGAGGTGCACACAGATGTAATGGTAATCATTAGTTTTATGCACATATGCACACATTCCCTTTGTTTTGCTTTGGCTTCTCCCTCCACCTTTACACCTCAGGACCACCATCCAGTTAAAACCCCTGAGACACAGGTAAAGAGAAGACACACACAAGAGAGGAGACATGGCTACCATCTCTCCACCTTAGCAGGGGAACAGCTGATGGAAACACACGGTAACGCCCTCAACTGAAACTGCGGAAATGATGAATTCATCTGTATCTCCAGCGTGTTTGCCACCGTCATGATTAATACATAAAGCAGCCCCACGGGAAGACTGGAGCCCCAGATTATAGATGAATATGCAATGTGTCTCTATGTGTCAGAACACAGCGCCATCAGAATGTGGTGATAATTAATCTGTTAAGCCACAACTCGCCCTCTTTGCTTTTAAATGGAATGTGCATTCGGATCATTTTGCTCTTTAAGTGAGTTGTGCAGTGGTAATGGGCCCAGTTAACATTATTCAGAAGGAAATCATTTAATCTCTTAAGTCATCGTCTTTTTCGTTTTTTTTCGTACTGCACAGAACGAAATTTAAACCCGTGCATTTTGAAATGGAGACTATTTTGCTCATAGTAATAAAGATGTATCTATTGAATGGTCTATCAAATTCAAGGTGGAGTGGGTGAGAATAAGGTTATAGTGTCATACCCTCAGTATGAGTTTCATTCATAGTTACTGTATAATGAAGGTGACAGGACACCATGGATTTACTTGAGTACAGTAAAACAGTTTACTGAATAACCCCGGAAGCCCTTACATTGCATTATGGGTACTGTAGTCCCTACCACTACACCTCCTCTTTTTAGTTCAGCAACAGAACTTAGGTTACATTCACTTTTCTAGGGCTGTCAGGTTCTGGTCGATTGGTTGGTCGACATGCACTTGTTCGACCAAATTCTCATTGGTCGGACAATCGCTGGTGTTACTTTCGTAAGGAAGAAAGCGCTTCTTAATCCATTATTTTCGGGGGTGGGAGGGACTTATGCAGACCGATGTGTTTTATTATTGAGTGATAGGCTATATTGTGTTAGAAATAACATTCATTTTGAATAAAAATAATATTGAAGGCTCCGTAGTTTCTTATTTAATAAAGATATTTTTCATGTTATCTGCGATTCTCCGTCTACTTTCGTGTTTAACGCCGGATAGGCTTTGAGTATGAGCGTATCAGACTTGGCACCTTAGCACAAATCGCAGCGTCATCCATTGGGACCGATTATATTAAACACAGAACAAAAACTAGAATCAAATCTTCCAGCGTGTGTTGTCCATATAATACCCGATGCTGCCCGACGCGGCGCTCCTTGACTCGTCCAGTGTGTGACCCGCTTTATATTGAAGCTCTGCCGTAACCGAGACGGACCAAGTGGATCTGAAACCCACTGACCTTCTCCAAACAGCACTTACGTGATATTAAGGCTACCAGGTAGAGTAGAATGCAATGTGTCCGATTGAGTTCATCTAGAGATAATGTGCAGATTTGTTTCATTATAATTCTTTCCCCATTGACTGATCGATTGGTCGTAGAGTTGGTTGAATTTCAGTTGACCAAGATTTTATTTGGTTGACCAAAGCCCTACACTTATCACTTATATATCAAGTCTCCCAGGAAACCTTGACACTCTGCCTGATCTAGTGACTTCAGGATGATTCCTGGTGGCTCTAAGGTGAATTTTGTTACTCCTAACAAAAGTGCCCCCGTCAGTCTCTACCAAGTATGACCTTGGCGTGTTGGCAGCTCTTAATGCAGTTAGGATCCAGCTTACTTGAAGGCTGGGGTAGCGATGTGCACAGGTTTATCCCCATTAGCAATTGCGCTGGTGAGAACCCATGCTCCAATGGTGTGGCTCTGTATGCCAATAGTGCTCTGGTTTGGTCAGTGTCTGTTTTCCATAGACTCTTGACATTCCGAACAGATTCAGCCTTGCCATTTGCTTGTGGGTAACGAGGACTGCTCGTGATATGTGTGAAGCTGCTCTCTAGTGCGAATGTTCTGAATGTCTCTGACGAGAACTGTGGCCCTTTGTCGGATACAACAGTCTCTGGCTATCCATGATGAGTGAAAGCCCCCTTCACAGCCCGAATGGTAGCCTCAGCTGAAGTGACCTTGAGCTCTGCTACCTCAATGTACCTTGAAATAGTCCACAATAAGCAGGTATGTATTTTTTGACAACCCAGACAAGTCCATCCCCACCTTTTGTCACAGCCAGACTGTGTCCGGATCAGTGGCTCTCTGTACTGTGTTCTGTGTTTCTGGCATATTTCACATGTGTCTACTTTCTGTGTGACCTGGGCAGAGATACCCAGCCACCATACCGATTCCTGGGCTCTGGCACGGCATTTGGAGATCCCTCTGAGGACCTTCATGGAGTTTATTCATTATCTCCCCTCTGAGAACCTGAGGTATAACTATCCTCTCCCCTTGAGATGGTCTCCTGCAAGATACAGCTCCGTTGTGACCTGCCAGAAGGGTGAATCCCCTGGTCTCAGTCCGTGTTTCTCTCGCCATTCCGTAAGACAGTAGTGTGCCATTGTTTTGCATATTTCATCTGTGCATTGTGCCTGTTTGATTTCTTCCAACCGTTGGTCTGTAGCAGGGAGTGAAAACACAACAGCATACACAAACACCTGGACCTCTTTTTCTAGTAGTTGGTCGTCGGAGGACAGAGCAGTGGCTCATTGGAGCTTTCTGCCGTGTCCCTTTTTTACCTGGGACATGGTCAATTTCATAGTTGTATGTTAAGAGCCTCAGACGGAACCTCAGAACTCTGGGTGGCAGATCATCCAAACCTCTCATCATCCACACATGTTGGCTCTGGCATCTGTAGGATTGCTTTAACTTTGTTTGGATCCATCTAGGAGTTGAGAGGGTGTAGGGTGTAGCCCCTATTCCAGCTCTATGTGGCATGGCTCTTTCAGCTTACCATGCGATTTAAACACTGCTGGATATTCTGCCTTGAAGTCTGTCTCAGTCTGTGTCACTCTCACTTCATCAGCCCTGAGTACCAGTCCCATGGCCTCTATTGCTGGTAGGCCCAATAGTGGTTGTGTCAGTTCTGCCACAACATACACATGTTGGTCTGTATAATGCCTTTTTGCCATTATTTTGCTCTAGAAGCAGCCTTTTACTTTCAGTAGATTGCGACCTGGTCCAAACAGTCTATCAAGTGGTCTTCCCAGCTTACCATCATGCTCTGGTTTGAAGACACTTTCTGGTATGGATGTGACATCTGCTCTTATGTCAATCTTGAAAGGAATGGCTTCCCCATTCAGATGAACTTTCTCAATCCATGTCCTTGTAGTTTGTGTTTCCACTTCGCCTCAGAAAGCGTAATCCTGAGCATCACTGTTTGACGGCCCTTGTATGACTGTTTATTGCATGACCACTGCGGTTTGACTTTTGGCCTTTAATGGCCTTAATGGCATCCACATTTGTTTTTGAGTCTCCTCCCACTGCACTGCTGTGCAGTATTGTCTGTTGTCTCTTAACAGTCTCACTTTGTCTCACTTTTTGTATTGCTTTTGCAAGGGTTGATTCTGAGACCATTTGTAGCTGTTCTGACATCCTCCTGTCTTTTAACCCAACCACAATTCGATCTCTTATGAGTTCATCTTTAAGCACTACAAGCACTACTAAAGCTACAATGTTCCGCTCACTTGTGCACTGTTGTGATGAACGCTTCTGCACGATCTCCCTCTTGTTGACATCTCATGTTAACTGAGCTCTCAAAAAATTGTGTTTTGCCTACACAGTGTTGCTCAGATGCAGCTTTCCCCGCATCATATTTCTTTTTATTTTCATTCGTCATTGGCAAAACTCAATAAAAATCATCTGTTGCATGTCCCATTGCATATAGAAGTTAATTCAGCTGATATTCTTCGGGTTTTATCCATTAATCCCAATCGTCCGATCCATCTTGGCCATTCTGACGGATTTGAGAAGTCAAATGGCTCTGTGTGTAATATTTGTTCAGCTGCCACTGCCATTTTGTCTTTCCCCCGTTTTACGTTCAGAAAAAAAAATGTTTATGCTGCTGTGTTGTTCCTCCTTTTCTCCCCCTCCTGTGTGTATATCCACAGTCCCCCTTGCCTAGCAACTCAGACTCCAGCAGACTCGCTGGCTTTTTTCCGCCTTTGAGAGCATGCATTGTTCTTTGCTGTTTTATACACTTATTTTCCCTGTTGAGCTGCTCCCCAAGTGTCTACTTACTGAAAATAAACATTTGCAGCTTATAGCAGAGTAGACCAAGGAGATTTGAGTCCTTTTTCACTCTCTGACACCATGTATAATGAAGGAGACTGGACACCATGGAGTTACGGGATTACAACAGTTTACTGATGAACAGGCTAAAGAAAAAGCATCCTTGTAACAAGCCGTAAGAAAAAGTTCAGACTTGGAACAAAGACATCACAAAAAATGAAAACCAAAATGGAGTGGTTGATTGGAGGTCTTGTTGTACGCGCTAGTCGGACAGGCTTCAATGTAGGCGCGAACATCATCCTGGGCCACCAGAAGCGTTGGCGAAGACAAGCCATCGTTCTCCTGACTCCAGCATGACAGGCCAAGTGGGAAGAATGGCCCCACTGCAGAACCTGGGAACATACAGCTCTGGGAACAAACAGACTATTAGGGGGACAGTTATCAGGTCAGGCTCCTTCCGCTGGGCCTCCTGAACCACCCTCTCAATCTTCCAAGAGACTGCCCCTACAAAACATCTAGCAGGCAGAGCGGTCTCGGGTGAATGGGTTACCTCGGGGCCACTGAACCGGCGTGAGAGAGCGTCAGGCTTGATGTTCTTGACCCCTGGACGGAAAGACAGGGAAAAATTAAAGCGGGTGAAAAACAGAGACCACCTAGCCTGACGGCCATTGAGGCGTCTGGCCGACTTCATGTATTGGAGATTCCAATGGTCAGTCCATATAAGAAAAGGAACCTTAGCGGCCTCCAAGCAGTGACGCCACTCCTCTAGTGCAAGCTTGACAGCTAGAAGTCCTCAATCCCCGACATCGTAGTTGTGTTCGGGGGGCAACAGTCTATAGGAATAGAAGGCACACAGATGCACCTTATTATCTTTAGGAGACCTCTGGGACAGAACAGCCCGCGCCCCAACATCAGAAGCATCTACCTTAACAAAGAATTGAGGGGAAGGGTGTAGTCAGAATAGGAGCAGAGGTGAATAGCAACTTCAATTGCTGAAAGGCCCTCTCTGCAGCCTCAGACCAGAGAAACCTAACTGATGATGACATCAAGGATGTCAGAGGGGCCGCAATGGAGCTGTAGCCGCGAATGAGCCTCCTATAGAAATTGGCAAAGCCCAAAAATCTCTGCAGATACTTGTGGGATTGGGGGTGGGCCATTCCACCACAGCCTTAACTTTCCCTGGATCCATCTCCAGTCCACCTTCAGAGATGACGAATACCAGGATGGACGTAGTGCGCTGGTGGAATGCACATTTCTCTGCTTTGATGAAGAGCCGATTCTCAAGCAATCTCTGGAGCACAAAATGGACTTGATGGACATGTTCTAGGAGGGATCTGGAAAAGATCAGGATGTCATCAAGATGTACAAACAGGGACTTGTTCACCATATCTCGCAGAACATCATTGACGAGGGCCGGGAAAACAGCGGGGGCATTGGTCAGACCAAAAGGCATGGCCAAGTATTCATAGTGGCCCCTGGGGGTGTTGAAGGCCGTCTTCCATTCATCCCCCTCCCTGATGCGTACCAAGTTATATGCGTTACACAAGACCAACTTGGTTAAGAAGGTAGCTCCCTGTAGGAGTTCAAAGGCATCAGCCATAAGGGGAAGCAGGTACCGATTATTGACGGTTATGTCATTAAGGCCACGATAGTCAATGCAGGGTCTCAGGGATCCGTCCTTCTTGCCCACAAAAAAGGAGGGGACGTTCCCGGGAGCAGGCCAATGGCACAGTCATAGGGTTGATGTGGCAGCAGAGAAGTGGCCCTGGATTTGCTGAAGACTGGCCTCAGATCTAGATCTAGGTACTCTTCAGGAACAGTCGACAGGTCTGGATAATCCTTGAGTTCCTCGGGAACAACAGGTGGAGGAGAGCAAGCAGACTGCAAGCAGTGAGACAGACAGAATGGACTCCATCCCAGAATTGTGGTCCTGGCCCAGTTGATGTGGAGGTTACTAGCCACTGATAACCGAGAATTAAGGGATTATGAGGGGAATCAATAAGTTCAAAAATGTACTCCTCATAATGATTTCCAGAAAGCATGAGACTCACCAGCTCTGATGGATCTGGAAAACGAGAGACAGGAGCTCTTGAGGCGGAGAACATAGTGATGACCTCACCCTGCGTCGTTCATTCAGCCGGACGTCGATGCGTATCGCCACGTCCACCAGGCCGTCGGACGCGGGGGGAAGATCCCGGGGGATAAGCTCATCCTTAATCTCCTCAGAAAGGCCATTGAAAAAAATGTCTCAGAGTGCCTCTTGGTTCCAGCCAGCCGATGAGGCCAGGGTGCAGAACTGATTGGCATAATCAGAGACTGACTGGTGTCCAGTCAGTGGTGTCGTGTTAACACAGCTGGCCTATGGACAACTTCTTCAAGTTTGGGGTCAAAAGGAGCCCACATCACACCCTTTATGAGATTAAAAAAGGTCAAGTGCATTTTGCTCATAACCTTTTTTTTCTGATTCTGATATCTGATTCTCAGATAAGCATTTTGGATCGGTAGGGTGTCAAAATCTTGCAAGCAAGCTGCTGGGCCACGAGATGGAGCAGTTGCTGAGGATTTGTGAGTCACTTCCTGTAGGGCTAGAGCCCCACGTTGATAATCGTATATGTCCTTGAGGCCCTCTTTCATATAAAAGTGTCCCCTTAGTCACTTTCTCATTGCATCACTTCCTGTAGGGCTAATTGATCATTCAAGTATACTTTATTGCCCTCATATAAAAGACACCCCCACCACTGGGCCACAACTGCCATACCCATACGGGGGAGGGGGGCTTGTGGACAGTAGGGGAACATCACACATAACCCGGAATCCCCGGAAAGAGCCACGTGCGAAATCGGCGCATCCAGGTCATAAACCACACCCACTTCCTCTTATTTTATCAGAATACAGCCTATAACCTTATACATACATCTAGTCTAACTGTAGATAAATGTCAGCGTTTATTTATGATCAACCCAGTCGTTGCCCACCAGTTTATGAGTTCTATGTAAAGTGTACTTTACACAAACCCAGGTGCCGCCTCTCAGCCACACCATCTTACTTCTTCAACTCCCCTTTCATTCTCCCCAACCCCTTGGAATCTCCCTATAAACAGACCCTTACCACCATCCTCTGCCGCAGTCTCTGGTTCTGCCCTGGGTCCATTATCACTCACACATGAAAGCAGGTCTATGTAGGTACTTGCTTAGGCAAATAAAAAGGTATGAATGGAATTTAATGTACTATAATTGTAATAATATATTTTTTATTTATTTAGCATCATACGAATCCTTAGAATATTGCATTACCCATTTAAATGGCAATGCCTTTTTTCAAGGGTCAGAGGTCTCTAATGCATATGTTTAATGACCCAAAAAATCACTTAAGGGTGTTTGAATAGAAAGTGTTGCCACCGGCAACCAATGAAATTAAACAAATATCCGCAGTCGGATCCCGAAGGCATTCTCCTCCCTGTCTCCACTCAGTTTAATAATTGTCTCTCTGTTTCTCCTTCCGTGCTCGCTCTCTTGTTGCAGTTTGGTCAGCTATATATATAGCTATATCTGTCTATTCCCTTCATTCTTCTGCAACCCCAATTTCTTCCTTATCTACTCTCTCTTCCTCCTTCGGTAACTCCTATACAGTTCAATACAATTCTTCATTTTTTGTAAACCACATAATGAGATTAGATTTTGACTTTATTCTAATACAATTTAGGTTTTGGATTTTGCATGAGTTGGAAAAGGAATGTGTGCACAGTAAAACAAAAAAACATAACTGTGAAGCACAGTGTACAGTATTGTACATGGCAGCCGGTCGGAAATTAATACAAGGGAGATTCGAGAGATAAAGGAGAGAGTTGCTGAGAAAGAAGAGAAGTACTAAAACTACAGAGAGCGAGATTAACAGAAACATGGGACATAACAGCTTCTACACGATTACACATATAGAACAAAAGTCCAGGGTTGTACATAAACAGTAAACCTGGCTGAGGAGGAAAGAGAGTGAAAAAAAGAGTGAGGGAGAGGGGACAGAGAGAGAGTGAGGGAGAGGGGACAGAGAGAGAGCGAGGGAGAGGGGACAGAGAGAGAGTGAGGGAGAGGGGACAGAGAGAGAGCGAGGGAGAGGGGACAGAGAGAGAGCGAGGGAGAGGGGACAGAGAGAGAGTGAGGGAGAGGGGACAGAGAGAGAGCGAGGGAGAGGGGACAGAGAGAGAGCGAGGGAGAGGGGACAGAGAGAGAGCGAGGGAGAGGGGACAGAGAGAGAGTGAGGGAGAGGGGACAGAGAGAGAGCGAGGGAGAGGGGACAGAGAGAGAGCGAGGGAGAG